>JAUOBV010000003.1:6988538-7011286 GCA_032360425.1 Rubia occidens
GGGCAGAGTCCCGAGTTTAGAGCACTCTGTTCTGAAGTCCCACCTGAAATACCAGCTATACCCCCATTAATGAAGTGTCAACTCAGCTTTTCTTAAATACCGAGCCAAAACAAAATCAGCAATTTGAAACGGGACGGAGGGAGTACATTATACAATGCACTAAGTAAGTTTGCTCTTAATACACCAAACTTTTAGAAGGACGTGGCACAAGTGCGCAGCAGACTCATAAATTTAGGAATGCTCACAATCGAAATGAAAGTGCACAATATTAATATCCAGACGCGTTTGGAAGCATAAGCTCGTCTTCAATGTCGAGTATTTCTTATTTCACCATAACACATAGTAAAAGTTGAAATCGAGCCCTATCTCTTCTGTTCTTCCACGATCAAACGAGTCATTGATTATGTTCCATCCGATTTTAGCGATAAAACCCAGATATATTCTCGTTCGTGCGTGAGTACTCAAGTTGAGAAGAGAAACTCAAATCTGTAGGCCATAATTTGGCTAGTCTGGGGTCCTCTGTTTCAGTCTTTCTTACATATTCAGACGCAGTGTGACTGTGACTACGTGATCACTATGCTAGCCTACTGTCCAGAATTTAATGTGTATATACTGTCCATTCTTCCCTATATTTAGTGCCACGGGCGCTTTGGATTTTTCTGCCCTTCGTTTCTATCTGTATTTCCACCTTTTCCATTATTTTGTGACAATTTTGTCAATGACCTATGTTGCGACATTAACTCATGTCACGAAAGTACATATTTAGGCATCATAAAAATTGATCTATACTTCAAATTCAATCGTTGGATACGAGTATAACTATACATTTCTCGTATAGGGATCATGTCCCTTAATAAGTTTTTACTGTACATTTAGGCAATTTTGAACACATGTATCTATTATTTAATGCGTTAAATTAAAAATTAATATTTAAAAATTCACATCAAGAATAGTTTAATAAAAATTCACATAGCAATACACATCATTTTATATATTAATGAAATTTTAACTAATACAAAGTCATCTTGAATCATATAAAAATTTGGACGGAGTACTATTGCTATAGATAATTTTGTATTCAGTACTCCTACAAATGGACCTTAAGTAAGCCTCAATTAATTAACGGACTAATTAAGAAATAATTCAACAAAGTAATTATTCCCGTTTCTCTATTAATGACACATTTGCCCTCAATGAGATATTTTTTTAAATGACATAATTTCTATTTCTGGCAATATTCTTTCATTTTTATCAACTCATTGTACTATTTATTTTCTAAATTTAATTTCATCCACTTATTATTATCGCCTAAATTTAAGGAGCTAAACTTATAGTGTCAATATTAGTGAAACAGATGGGTATCTAATATTCACATTTAAAGTCTAGGGTTATAGGCTAGACATACATAGCCTGGTGTTGGAGCGTAGGCTAATTACTTTAGAATGAGTGCTTCTCAGATTTAGACTGCTTTAATAACCCAATGATTTCACCAATTTCTTATCCGTGACACCAAATTAACGACTTGCCAACAGAATTAAATGGCAAATCATATAATACTATGAATTCTTAACAGTGACTCCAGTTTTTCTTTTAAAAAATAAGACATGTTTCATCATCGATAACTTTAATTTCATATAATAATGAATTATTCTCTGTTTCTTTTTATTAGCACACTTTTATTTTTGAGTTGTTTCTTTTATATTAGCATACTTTTCATTTTTTTTGTAAGATTTCTTCAATTTCATCCACTCATTCTACTTTTTACATTCTACATTCAATTTCATCCACTCATTTTTTTCACCTAAATCCAAGCACATAAACCTATAATGCCAATTATAAAGTAACGGAGGGAGTATAAAGTTTTACTTTTTAGAAACTCCATGTTACGAAGAATGCAAAGACACCTCACATGACGTCCGTTATTTTATGCAATTAAAGTTATTGATGATCAAATATGGCCTGAATTTTTTTTCAGTCAAACGGAACCAATGTTAGAAAACCAGATGGAGTACTACTATTGTATGGGAGTGTTTGCACTTCCTCTTTTTAACATAAAAAATGTTCCGTTAAATTTTATCACTTCAATTCTATTCCTTCACATGAGACATTAGGAGGTTTTAGTTGTAATATTAAATATTTATTATGCAATATTCAGTAGTTATAAATTTATGAGTCGATCAATGTAATTAAAAAAATTATCTTGATTTATTTTAATTTACAGTTAAACTTTATTTTTTCTCCCGTCATTTATGAAAAATATCGTCTATTAAGAGGTGAATTTGTTTTTTTAAAGACTCTTTTTTTACATAAAGATGCATTTTATAAAACGATGGAAGGGAGTAACCTTATCTCCGCCCCTGTGAGAGTTAATAATGCGTAGTACTTTGGCAATAGTATTAATCAATCATCATTCATATTCGTTAAAGTTAATTTAGCAGCCTTTAATTGAACAAGAACGACCTTGCCAGAACTTTTATAAAGTGATTCTTTGATTATTTGCTAAAAATTACTTTTTTCCCTTCCATTTGAACATTTGTGATTCTATCTTTTAAAAGTCCCGATGCATTTATTGTTGAACATATATTGGTAATATCATGTGAAAATTAAATGATAAAATTACACGAACAATTTAATATTAGCAAGAATAATAAAATTTATTAATTATTCATGCGTACAATTTAAATGCTTAAAATACAATTAATAATCAAGTTTCAAGCAATCACATATTGATGGAGTCACGAGTAAACTCATTGTCCTTGAAACGAACGAGTCTCGTCGTGGACATCGTTCCCTAGGAAAAAACCATCGAAGATAATAATTAACAAGTAAATATTACCTCGAATTCACACAAAACCCGAAGGACTATCACCGAAAGAAGATAAGACTCAAGTTTAGAAATAAAGGGGAACTTGAGAATGGTGCGAGATTCTTTTTCTGACATAGAGACTCTATTTATAGCTGTCTAAGAGACCTATGGAAAGATACGGTGAAAAATATGATTCTCTTAATCAGAGAAAATATTCTCCAACCATTAAATATTTACAAATATTCGGAAAGATAAGAACATCTCATATTCCTTATCATGATTAACCGCGTATCAAATCTCACATATTTCACACGTGATTCCAAAAATCCGTGTTATGCAGTTTGGGCATTTTAGAGACTTCCACACGATACATACGCGTTTTGGACAGTCAAAAATCATAGAAAACTCATTATGTGCGAATATATTTCTGCCTAAGTTTCCATTCCAAGAGTGACTCTTTAGAATCCATATATCATTCACCTTTTATCTGTTTTGAGAGTTTAAACAGTCAATTTTATAGTACTCGCAGAGGAGAATCCAAAAAACGATGCCCACTGGCCCTAATTCAGTTTGAGCCCAACCTAAAATGAAGCCCGAAAGTTATCAAAATATAACTTTTTTTACAATCATGTTCCAACAGTTGAAAGGTTACAAAATTATTATGTAAATGTTAAGTAGTTATAAGTTTATAATCCGATTAATGAAACTCAAAATTTTTATCTTGGTTATTTCTAATTTTCTGTTTAAACATTGATTTTTCTTCTGTTTAAAAATGTTTTTCAAGTGACTCATAGTTTATTCACTATTTCTTTTCTGAAAAAATAAATAATTCATTAGATGTGCTCTACAATTCCACATACAATTCTACTTACAAAATTTGTTCAACTTGCCCTATCATACAATGTCATTAACAATGGCATGAGTGTTCTTTAATTATTTTTAAATAGTACAAATTTATCATCTAAACAGGCATTTATGACATTTAAGAGCATCTCCAATACAATCATCAATGTGATGAAATTCACAAGCCACATCATCATGATAGACCCCCAATTCAAAAAAAAGTATCTCCAATGTAAGAGTCATCAATGACCCGACGTGACAAAAATTTCAACCCCTTCAAATAGACTTTCTATTAGAGCATCTCCAATGGTAGGGGGGTCTTCCATATATTTAGGTTTCACATGTCGGATTTTTATTAGAGCTTCAATGTGACGTAATCAAATAAAAGTGATTGACGGTATTTTTTAAATTTTGATCTCCAATGCTACCGTCGAAACTACAACTTTAATATGACATGTCAACAATTAAATGGTTAGGACTTTAATGAAAATGTATAAAAATGAGAATATTTAGCCAAAATTAAATGTGGTGAGATATTGATGGCCTCACTATGAGCTTTAAAGAATAGAAGCTCTATTTGAAGGGGTCTCTTAAAATTTATGCCACGTAAGATTGACGCCTATCATTGACTCTTGCATTGGAGATGCATTTTAGAATTGAGTGTCTATCGAGATGATGTGTAAATCAACTTTTACTAAATTTATTCTTGTATTGGGGAAGCTTTTAACAGAGGCTCATATTAAGGCTATCAATATGCCCAATCGGCATATTTACCAAAAATAAACTAATTTATTGTATTTATACATATTTAACCATTCTAAATTCAAATAATATTAATTTTGTTAGTTAATATTCCTATAGAGAATTATTCAACCATACATTGTATTATTTCACGTATTTTATTATGTTATATTATATTTATAAAAGAAATAAAAATTATGAAACTTTAAACACTTTTACAATTATAAGTATAAATAATTAAAGATAATTTCTTTAAGTATATATATATTTAAAATGTGAATTATTGTGCAAATTTACATCCAGAGTATATTATTTTTAAATTAATTATTTTTATAGTTACAAAATTTAACATAAAATTCGCATATTCTATCATCAAATTTAAGTTTAATATAAAGTGGATGAAAAAAAATGCTAAAATATTATAATAATGAATTAAAATATTTTGACACGTCACATTGAAGTTTGATTTATGATGTTTGCATTGGAGATCAAAACTTTAACAATCCTTGTCATCAATACTATTCTATCTACGTCATAGTGAAGCCTTGTAATAATCCACCAAGTGGGTCCTATTTTTGTGGATGACGGTCTTAGCATTGGAGATACTCTAAGAGATCCACATCTCCAAATGTTAATCTAGTTACGTTTCCTTTTCAATCATGTCGAAGGGTGAGAGAACTTGCCGCAACAACAATGAAATTAGTATTTCACTCATCCTTCGAGCAAAGTTTTGGTAAATATTGTCTTTTTCATACGCACATGGAAAGATGAGGTTGAATTAAAATTTTAAAAAATAATTGCATTGTTAAAACTTTATTATGTAACGTGCGGTAAATATAAGTTTATGACTCAATTAATGCAAGCTAATTTTTTTATCTTGATTTCTTTTCAATTTGCAGTTTAAATTTTAATCTTTCCATAACTTATGGAAAGTCCAAGAGATGGACTCTCAAAGTTTTCACTTATTTAATCTAAAAATTGGAATAATCGAGACCAATAGTTATTATTGTAAAGTCCAGAATTATTTAATTGGTAATTTGTGAAAATTATGCAAATATGGAATGTTGTGTTGTAACATTAATTATGGTATGTTTTCGAGAAAAGGTAGTTCGGTGTTAAAATCCGAGAAGTAAATATTTCATTCTAGTTGTAGAATATATCAATTCTTATATTTATGGAATTAGATTAGTTTTATGGAATATGTATTGATATGGGATTTCGGCTAAGGCTAAGATATGAATAGAATATTTTAATTCCTTACTTCAAGGGATTAGATATGGAATTCCTATCTCTAGGGATTTGATTGATATCCGAATATTTTATGGCGATAGAGTTCCACTCGAACAAGTTACTTGATGCGTGCGATCATGCTTATATAATGAGAAAATTCTGGTTGAGCTACTTACGGATTTTTGAGAAGAAAATCTGCATCCAGATTTTATACATTGATAGTAGCTAGGACCCTTTACTTGTGTTCCATCATAATCAATACTCTATTGATTAAGTTCAAAATCGAAAGCCTTAATTCCTTGGGAGGAAGAGATCCAGCATTGACGAGTATCAAGGTTAGAGGAAGTCTGACTAAGGCAAATCGGTAGCAATGGGAGCTTGCAAAATCCACTCATTGTAATTAGAAAATATAAGTATAGTTATATGGTATGCATTATACTATCTTGTTATGATTAGTGGATTTATTCTGAACTGAGCTAGTCCCCGCAGATGTAGGTAGTTTTTACCGAACTACATAACCAAGTCTTGTGTTCGTGTTTTACATTTCTTTATATACTAGGTTAGATAATCTATGTTGGAACATGGTTGATATAATTACTAAATTTAGGGAAAATCAAATTTCGATTGGTAGCAGAGTGAGGTCACTTACTCTTACCTTGGTTGTTTCAAGGAAAGTGTGATCCGATTTTACCATGATGACCAAGGAAGGAGTTTCAGTATTTTGGCCACCACTATTAGAGGGAACAAACTACAACTATTGGAAGGCTCTCATGAGAGTGTTCATCAATTCACTGGATGAACTGGCATGACACTTTGTGGAAACATAATGGAATCACCCAACTAAAGTTGGCGAAACTAGTTCAAAATAAAAGGACAGAGAATCAAGCACTAAGAAGCAAAAACTCAAGGACAAGTCAACTTGGAGTTCAAATGAACTTCAGGCATCAATGGGGAACTCAAAAGCCTTGAATGTTATTTTTCACAGCAGTTGATGAAAATCATTTCAAACTCATTTCCACCTGCTATCAGGCGAAGAAGGATTGGGACATTGTGCAAACAGTCCATGAAGGAACAAGGCAAGTACGAGAATCTAAGCTTCAGATGTTGGCCACTAAATTTGAAGAATTGAAGATGGAAGAGGACGAGACTATTGCAGTATTCAATGGGAAGCTAAGACACATAACAAACATGGCATACCAACTCGATAAAACCTATAAGAAGGTGAAACTAGGGAAGAAAATCTTAAGATCGCTGCCTCAAATATTTTTAATGAAAGTTGCTGCCATTGAAGAAGCAAGAGATATGTCCACCCAGTGGCCCAGTGGATGAACTGATGAGATCCTTGCAGACTTATGAGATGAATCTTGAACCACCCACAAAGAAACCACAAAAGGAGCTGGACTTCAAAGTTTCCTCTTCGAAGATTGACCACGATGATGAGAGTGATGATGACATTGAAGAACTTGCATTGATCACAGAAAAATTATCAAGAATGCTGAAGAAAGTATGCATTTGAGATCTCAAGAGAAAACTGGTGGAGGTGGAAATAGATCTTGTTCACAAGATTTTGGAAACAATAGAGGATCATGGTTTGAAAGATCAAATCTGCAGTTCCCAAGAAATCAGGATGCTGAAGCAAAGTGGTCTGGAAGAATTCAATGCAAAGAATGTGAAGGATATGGACACATTTAGGCTAAATGTGCTAATACATGAAAGAAGAAAGGCCGGTCATATGTTACCTCATGGAGTGATGATGAAGAAGTGGAAGAAGAATAGGAACTCACTAGTAACTATGTGGCATTCGAAGCAAAGATGATTGACATGATTGAAACAAGGTATTGTTCGAACACGGTGATGACCGATGTTACTATATGTTCCAACACAGAAAAGTGAAGTGGTGATTCCTCAAGTGATGATGGCGGTCAGGAAGTGAGTGATGAAGACATCTATACTTCTTATGAGAAAATGTATGAGATGTGGTTTAAATTTGTTGAGACAAATAAAATTCTTAAAGGAGAGAAAAAACAACTTGCAAAGAGGAAATCAGAATTGATAGATCTAGTTGAT
Organism: Rubia occidens; assembly: GCA_032360425.1. Lineage (NCBI taxonomy): Eukaryota > Viridiplantae > Streptophyta > Magnoliopsida > Gentianales > Rubiaceae > Rubia > Rubia occidens. Next base: position 6,996,226 of record JAUOBV010000003.1, read on the forward strand.
AAGCTAAAAGATAAAATTGAACAACTGAAACATAATCTGAGGCTGACTACTCAGAGGGCAGAGATGGCTGAAGCTGCAATCCTTAAGCTGAACACTGGCAAGGTAAAACTGGATTATATTCTAACTATGGGAAAGAACTTTGAAGACATACGAGGAATTTACTATAACAAAACTGAGAGCAGCACTAAAGACTTCAACACATCAGTACAGGTCATGAAGAAAAAAGTGACGAGGACTCAACGAAGGAAACCCATTTTGTGCAACTACTACTTGTATCAAGGTCATATACAGGATCAATGTCTTAGACTACCCAAAGATATTATGAATGGACGGAAACTGTCTACATGTTCCAACATATATAATGATCAACAATCAAAATTGGTCAGAAAGGTATGGATTCCTAAGCACACAAATGTTTGTCTTGTTGCTCACACATCTCTTATTGCACACTCTAGAGACTCGTGGTCTCGTCACATGACTGGAACACATGAGTTTCTGACAAAGATCAAGCATTATGACTAAATGTTTGTTACATTTGGTGATGGAAAAGAAATTCGAGTGGTTGGCAAAGGAGAACTGCAGATTGAGGGATTCCCAACCTTCACAAGTGTGTTACTTGTTTAAGATTTGAAGGCGAATCTGCTGAGCATCAGTCAATTGTGCGATGACAATGTGACTGTGGAGTTCATAAAGACAGATGCATTGTCAAACATGGTGAGGATAAAGTACTCTCAGGAATTTGATCTTTAGACAACTGTTATTTGTTGGAACAAGAAGTTAGGTGTCTAAGTTCTAAATAATATGGAGCAATGTGGCAAAGGAGGCTAGGACACATCAACTATAAAACTTTGGTGAAGATTGCAAATGCTAAAGTTGTTCGAGGTATGCCTACTCTCACTCATTCAAAAAGAATTTTATGTGGACTATGCCAACAAGATTAACAAATTTGATCACCTCATTCATTTGTTCAGTATATTACAACTTTTATAAATCTTGAATTATTACACATGGACTTGATGGGTCCAGTCAATACACCTTGTATGACTGGCAAGAAGTATATTTTTGTATATGTTGATGATTTCTCCAAAAATACTTGGGTAGCGTTTCTCAAAGAAAAATCTGACGCGGTGGATGTGTTTAGAAGTGTGGTGGTTAAATTGAAGACAAAAAATGGAAGTCCTAGGGAAAATTTTTAGGGTTCACAATGATCATGGAAGAGAATTTGAAAATTCTCAGTTCAACGACTTTTGTGATGAGCTTGGAATGCAACATGAGTTTTCAGCACCAATCAAACCCCAGTAAAATGGTGTTGTTGAGAGGAAAAATAGGACTCTAGAGGAGATGACTCGAGTAATGTTGGCAGAAAAAAGTGTTAACAAGAAATAGAGGACAGAGGCAGTCAACACGACATGTTATACAATAAACAGGGTGTATCTTTGTCCATTCACGAGTAAGACCTCTTATGAAATATGGAAAGGTAGGAAGCCTAATGTTTCATACTTTCATGTCTTTGGAAACAAGTGTTATATTCTCAGGGATAGAGAATAGTTGGCTAAGTTCGACAGTCGCAGTGATGATAGATTTTTTTTCAGGATATTCAGTGAACAACCGTGCCTACAGGGCTTACAACATCCGCACTAAAACACTTATGGAGTCTATTAATGTGATTTTTGATGATTATCGATGATACAAATGTATCGAGACAAGGAGAGAATGAATCAGCCTCAACTCATGTTCCAACACAGAATAATTCAACAAACCAGCAAGTCGATGTTAGAACACCAGAAGGATTCGAAAACCCTGAAAAAGGGTGATGTTGGAACACCGATCTCTTTCTCTCGACCCCATGTTCCAACACAGAAGGTACCTGAACCCATCTCTAAGAGAACACGTGCTCTACCACGGGTAAACTATAGGGAACTTGCTGGATTACAGTGTTTTATCTCGCTTATTGAACCCAAGAACTATAAAGAATCCCTCCTTGATGAGTATTTGATTTCAGCAATGCAAGAGGAGCTCGGTCATTTTGAAAGAAATGATGTATGGTATCTCATCCCTCGTCTAAAATATGCTAATGTTATTGGCACCAAGTGGATCTTCAAGAACAAGTCAGATGCTGATGGCCAAATTACTTGGGATAAAGCAAGACTGGTAGCTCAAGGATATACTCAAGTGGAAGGAGTGAATTTTGATGAAAATTTTGCACCGGTTGCCAGGTTTTAATCTATTCGGATTTTACTTGCTATTTCCTGCACTCTGGATTTTACATTGTACCATATTGAAGTCAAAAGTCCCTTCCTAAATGGCGTGGTGAATGAAGAAGTCTATGTTGAGAAACCCAAATGATTTGAAGATCCCCACTATCCACATCATGTGTATAAACTCAAAAGGCACTATATGGACAGAAACAGGCACCAAAAGCTTGATATGAGCGACTGACAAACTTCCTCATTAAGAAATGTTATCATTGAGAGGGAGTAGATTACACTTTATTTGTGCTTGATAGATCATCAAAAAAATTAATTGCTCAAATTTTTTGTTGATGATATTGTCTTTGGGTCTACCCCACAGTCTATGGTACATGATTTTGTCCCCCTATGCAGGATGAATTCGAGATAAGCATGATTGGTGAACTCATTTATTTTCTAGGACTTCAGGTGAAGCAAGAAAAGATTGGATTGTTCATTAATCAGAGTAAATATGCTATGAATATGGTAAATAGGTTTGGTTTAAGCAACTCTCGGTCAGTTCAAACTCCAATGGGAACCACAGAAAAATTAGGGAACGATGAGAAAGGCACTGCAGTTGATCAGAAATTGTACTAAAGTATGATTGGGAGTTTATTGTATCTTACAGCCAGTTAACCCAATATATGTTTCAGTGTTGGGGTATGTGTGACATTTTAGGCTAATCCAAATGAATCACACTTGACTGCAATCAAAAGGATTATTCAATATGTTAGTGGGACTTTTGAGCATGGAATTTGGTATTCTAAGAATCAGGACTCGCTTCTTACTACAGTGATTCTGATTAGGCAGGTAATGCAAATGATCACCAAAGTACTACCGAGCAGAGGCATGAGAGGTTTTTTTAAAGCCCAAAAAGAATTTTTCCTGAGCAAAAATCCTTCACAAAAAACACCATGAAGAAGAGCAGAGCCTTCAAGAATTTTTTTTAGAGAACTTGAGCAGAGGCTAAACTTGACAGAGAGCAACTTGCATGGGCCTTGGGATGGTGTTCAAGAACCAGGTGTGTGTATAGTAGGGCTTTTGGGCCTAGAAAACTAAGGTTGAGAAGAATTCATGAGTGGCTGGAAGAATTAAGTGTGCTAAGCTCTGGAAGTTACAAGGATGTGGAGATTTATAATCCTGTTGTAGCTGAGAATTTAAAAAGAATGAGGAATGCTCACCCAGGTTGAGGACGATGAAAAAGATGATGTAGAGATAGAGATTGTTGATACTGGTGCCACTGATGTTCAAATATCAGTGAATGAAGAAGATTATGATTTGGGTGGTGGATATGGCCATGATCCAACATCACGTGAAAGTGAACAGGATGAGAAAATTGACAATGTAGAAGTTCTATGCTCCTAATAAGAAATAAGGGAGAAGATGCTGCTACTAATAAATGTGCACTAGAAAATCAGATTATTGAAATTCTGAGGAGGATGATGGTGAGACCCTTGAAATAGAGGCATGGGGAGATGAGAGGGTGATAAAAGAGGTTGATGATGATCATGTTCCAACATCAGATCAACAAGTTATTGATGAAGATGATGCTGAGGGAACTGAGCATGGCCTTGATGATGTTCCAACATTAGGCCAACAAGTGAATGAAGAGATTGAGATCATAGATGTGGAGGCAAGTAATGCTAGAACCTATGTTTCAACACAGGGATATAATGCAGAGAACCTGATCTACTCAAGTGATGAGGTTTTGGATGAATTTTTGCAAACCCTTCTGAGAAGGTCCAAGAGAAAGGTAACTGCATATGAGTTTAGATAGTCTGAACCGAAGAAGGGAAAGGGGAAGACCAAAGCTGGTCAAAGTTCAAGGCCTCCTCATTCTGCTGACGAGGCACTGGATTTTGAGTTTTTTTATGAAGGCTGTCTGGAAATCTGCAAAACAATCCGCCAGAAGAAGATTATGGCTGAAAGACTAGCTGACTTGACAGCTTACAAGAAAACAACTGTCTTTCGATACACGAAGTACAATCAGGATTTGGTGCATGAATTTTATTCAAATATGATGGAATGAAACTTAGATATTGATTCATTATTGTACAACAAGGTTTTTGTTCGAGGCAAGGTGGTCAGATTTTCCAGGGAACAAATCAACAAAGTACTTAGACTTGCTATTCCAAAATTTGAGATTGTTTACCCTGAGGACTTCTCACTAAGATATGATCAGATATTGACAGAAGTCACAGGAACATATCAGACTCAGTGGCCAGCTCAAGGAAATGCAACTGCTTCAAGCCTCAGTACCAGGTATTTCTGTCTGTTTTAGGTTGCTATAAATTGTTGGATTCCTTCTTATAACACCACTGCTTTAACCCAAGATATGGCTATGTTTTTATATTGTGTTGGCACTGAGACTCCTATGAATCATGGTCTCTTTATCCAAGAAAGCATGGTTGAGCATGCTGGTTCATCTCGGGACAAGAATTCTTTGTCATACCCTTGTACAATCTCTAGGGATTCTGAAAGGATAAAAGGTGAACGTTGAGGAAAGTGACATAGTACTGTCTACAAATCCTCTTAAGCCAAACAAGAAAAACTTTCAGTTGAGGACTGTTAAGGATCTTCCCTAAAATTCATCAAAAGCTGGAATCTCCTCAGATACAGCACAGAAAGTAACAGAAGCTAAGAAGTTGGCAGTTCAAACCAAAACTGCAACCTTGAAGGTCTAGTTAGGAGCCCTGGAAGTAGATCTTGCTCAGCTGAATGCTTGATGATATGCTTAGTTTTTGTATGAATTGTTTATAAAATTTTGATGTTAGTGATACTTTGGCATGTATAACGGCCCCAAGGAGGAGTATTTTTGGATTTGGGATTTTTGGTTTTTGGTATTCCTGATATTATTTTTGGGCCCAACTGGAAGCTAGGGGCATTGTGGAATTCTTGTTTGGAGATCATTTCTGATTAATTATGGCTTGGCAGAATGTGTTCTTATTCTCGGATTTATGACAGTCAGTTGGAATGATGTTCTAACATGGGGTAAAATATTTTATGAAACCTTGTTGTTTTATGACTGTTTGTTTGATGTTCCAACACCGGTGTTGAGGATTATTGGTTGGAACTGTGAGATTCAGGGGGAGTTAAATCTCTGTGTCAACATCTATATTAATTTGCGTGCTCTATTTGCATAATTGACGTTTTGAAAATCTAAAAAGTTTGATGGGTCCACAAAATGTCAAATAGGGAGGCTGTAAAGTCCAGAATTATTTAATTGGAAATTATGCAAATATGTAATGTTGTGTTGTAACATCAATTATGGTATGGTTTTCGAGAAAAGGTAGTTCGACGTTGAAATCCGATAAGTACATATTTCATCCGAGTTGTAGAATATATCAATACCTATATTTATGGGATTGTATCAGTTTTATGAATTATAGATTGGCATGGAATTTCGGCTAAGGCTAAGATATGGATGGAATGTTCTAATTCCTTACTTCAAAGGATTAGATATGGAATTCCTATCTCTAGGGATTTGATTGTTATCAGAATAATTTATGGATATAGAGTTCCACTCGCATAAGTTACTTGATGTGTGCGATCAGGCTTATATAATGAGAACGTTCTGGCTGGGCTACTTAAGGATATAAGAGAAGAATCTGCATCCATATTTTATACATTAATAGTAGTCTGGACCCTTTACTAGTGTTCCAACATGATCAGTACTCTGTTGATCTGAGTTCTGAATCGGAAGCTTTAATCTCTCGGGGAAGGAGATCCAGCGTCGACGTGTATCGAGGTTAGAGAGAGTATGAATAAGGCGGATCGGTAGCAAGAGGAACTTGCAAAATTCACTCATTGTAATTAGAAAAGATAGATATAGTTGTATGATATGCATTGTACTATCTTGCTCTCATTAGTGAATTTATTTTGAATTAGGTCAGACCCCGTAGATGTAGGTGATTTTCACCGAACTGCATAACCAAGTCTTGTGTTTGTGTTTTACCTTTCTTTACATACTTGGTTAGATAATTTATGTTGGAACATAGTTGATATAATTGCTAAATTTAGGTAAAATCAAATTTCAATTATGAAAGGGTAATAGCTACAATTAAACGATAAATAGCTAACATTTAAAAAGTAAAGGGACGGCTACATATCAAATATTATAATGTAAAATGTTTTATGCTATGATTAAATTAATTAATCATATAAAACTATAATAAAAACTGTTTTAATTTACCTCTCGAGCATTATTGGAAATTTTATTATATATTTTTTAAATAGGTACCATATCGTATATACATGCAATGCACAATTCATTTTTCCAGAGACATATGACTTTTTATTAATATTCAATATAACTGGTAAATCAATTATAAAATTATAAAGTAACAATGTATGTTTATATATATAAAGAAGATTCCATCTATTGAAATATAGTATTTCCATAAGCCATGGAAAACTCATGATTTAAACTAAAAACTAGAAGAAATAAAGATAAAATTTTGAGTTGCATTAATCGAGTCATAAACTTATATCTATTGCACGTTGCACGATAAACTTTTAATAGTGCAAGTAAAATATTTTACCTTTTTACTATTCTAGTTAAACCTCGTCTTTTCAAAGTGTTATGGAAAGACGGCCTTTCCCAAAACTCCACCTATTAAGAATGGAGTTCAAAATAAAATTGTTATCTTGAATTTTACACAAATACAATTCAAACATTAAAAAATAAAAAAATTATTATTATTACTTTAATAAATATAAGAGAAAAGTGTCTTTATAACCCTATATAATTTACATAAGTACCAGTGTGACCTTCCAGTGTTTGAAAGTGTCAATATAACCCTAGATAATTAGTGGAAGTGCAAAGCTTCCGATTTTGATAAATTTTTGTTGGAATTCTGTGAAATTACTATTTTACCCCTCTGAAAATTAAAATTGTGAAATGAATGTAATGCCCTTAACCCTACTTTTCTCATTCTCCTCTTCTCAGCCATTTCTCCTCTTTCGCCACACCTAGTTCCATCTCTTCCTCCACTTTATTCTTTATCTCCGATCAGCACTCTCCTCTATCGCTTCATCTCCGGCGATGTCAACCATCAAAGCCTTCACCGCATGTCAGCACTCTATCGAAGCCTGCACCACTCACAATTTCGAATTGAAAACTCCATTGCTCGTTAGTTCCGGTGTCGAGTCGGTGTTGTACTGAAGCCCATCTGTGTCAGCATCGATTTGAAGTCCTTCTGCGTCAGCATCGATTTGAAGCCACCGATCGTTGAGAAAAACACAAGTAACTAAACCATCGAAGTCGATACCTCCAGTCCATCAAAGTCAAAGAACGGCGGCGAGTCGCCACCTCCGGCGTACGAAGAATTTGCAAAGGCGAACGTCAGAGGCCTGCATAATGGTTAGGGTTTCAAGTTTTGGAGTTGGTAGAGGTAGGCTACAGGATGACAGTGGCGCTAGAGTTCGCTAGGGTTGGTGGTGGTGACTGGTGTAACGAGGTGATTGCATGGCAGGGTTGGTGGTGGAGAAGCTGAGAGTTAGGGTGGGTGGAGTTGGGGGTGGTGGAAAGGAGTGGGGTGGTGGTAGTGGTAGACTAGTGGGTGAAGGCTGGCTGGGAGTAGGGTGGTGGCGAGGGTTTCCTGGAAGGGGTGGGATGAGAGTGGTTTCCATGTGGAGCCATGCGGTGGTGGTGGCTGGCTGGAGGGAGTGGTAGTGGTGATCTGGCGGTGGAGGTGGTAGTCTAAGGGTTAAATTATCCTTAACTCTTATAGGTTTTAGGTCAAAGGGAATTTTAATCATTTTATGCGCGGTCAATGTCGATTAACGCTGAAAATGGTGTTTTAGGGTTTTATTTGCATTTTCATCAACTAGTTAGAGTTGTTTTTGTACTAAAAATTATCCAAGAGTTATACTGGCACTTACTCAATTAGGTAGGTTATATTTTCATATATCCCTAAATATAATCTAAAGTATACATAATAACATTTAAAAGCTTGCTAACTTTCTCTCTCATCTAGTGTGTGCGAATTCACGCTGAACTATGTGTTTTCATCATCGTCTTTTTCCTCTTTGATCCGGTGTGTTTATGAATATCGCCACCTATGGGTAGTTCAAGGAGGAAGAATTTGGGAAAGAAAACAGTGGTTCAGTTAAGCAATAGGGATGTAATGGAGAAGCTTAGATCGGAGATTGATGGAGAAGGGTTTAAGAATGGTCTAAAAGAAGTATTGAGTGGCGAACAAAGAGAGAAGAGCTCTACTCCAAAATCGATGGTAGTGGTGGAAGGTCTAACAAAAAGGGCAATGGAGGATGTGAAATTCTTGGGGCTAATACCCCCTGTCAAGAGCAAGTTGGTGAAAATAGAGGAGGGGGAAGTTCTTCATCAAAAGAAGATTCTCATGGGGTCAACGTGTGGAAACAGTGAAGAAAATAAATGGATACATTATTTGAAGATGATAAGTTTGAGGTTAAATTCTATAAACCAATTGAAATATAGGGATTGAAGATGGGTGAAATTAACCTAGAGAATATGGAAGAAAGTTCATTGCAGTGGAACATTTCAATAAATTGCATAATTCTGGGTGGAAATATTCCATTTAAGGTACTTTAAGTTTTTTAAGGATACGGGGAAAGAAAGCCAGTAGAGTATAAATGTTAGATAAGAGTATTTTAATGGTTAAACTTATGAATGTGGATTATATGAATGAAGTTGTTGAAGCTAGGGCATTATTCTTTGATGGGAAACCTATAATGGATAAACCATGGTCTTCTTATTTTGATTTTTTTCGAGCCTTGTAAAATACATGTATGGATTCAACTTCCAGATCTTCCTACAGTTTACTGGAAGCCTAAACTAATATGTAAAATCATTAGCCCTATTGGCATACCTATTTGTCTTGATAAAGCTACTTAGAAAAAGGATAGATTAGCATATGCTAGGTGGGAGTGGAGATAGGTGAAGCATGTTCTAATAAGGTGCTATATTTGAATGAGCACAAGGTTATTATGCAGTATAAGTAATTTATGAATGGAAGCCAGTGAAATGTATTGAATGTAATTAGCTTAGGCATGGAAAAGATGAATGTAGGGGAAGAGCTGATAACAAGGGGGCGAGAAAAGAAAAACTGGAAAGTATATGTTCCAGTTAATGAAACTGGAAATATGAGATATGTGGATCCAGGAAATGAGTTGAAGAAAACAGGAGCTGAAATAAAAAAAATGCAGATGTTGAGAAATCAGAAGGAAATGAAAATGATGAATCATATGTGATTAAAAGGAGAAATTGGCTGAAAATTGGGGGGAGGTAGTGATGGAAATAGAAAGGGGAGGTTGAAGGAAAAACTCCCTGATCGGATGTAACTGGCTGATTTGGAATGTCTGTGGATTGAATAAACCTAGTAAACACAATGTAATCAAGAAAATATGCATGCATAATAACATTGGGTTATTGGGTTTACTAGAGAAAAAATAGTGTGGAAAAGTTTTGGGTTAAACTAGAAGTATGAAACTAACGTGGATGTGGCTGTTGGGGGGAGGATTTGGGTGATGTGGAGGACTGGTATGTTGGAGGTAACAATAATGAGTAGAAGGGAACAATGGATGGACTTGGAGGTTTTGATAAAAGCATCTAAGTTAAGCTATTTTTGTACTATGGTTTATGGATTCAACACAGGACAAAAAAGAGAGTGTTTGTGGAAGTATTTGAAAAACTATGGTGGCAGAGTGAAGCCATGGCTGATTGTTAGGGATTACAATGCACCACTTGAGTTTACAGACAGAATTGGAGGTGTGTCAGTAGAAGAGAAAGAAATGAAAGAATTCCAGAAGACATTGAAAGATTTGGAGCTGATAGAAATTAAAACCACTGGGAATGTGTAAACTTGGAGTAATAGAAGATAAGGTACTGAAAGAGTAATGAGCAGGTTGGATAGCGGAATGGTTAATCAGTTTTGGTGGAAATAACTTAAGAAAGTTGTATGTGAAGAATGAAATGAGGCAATGATTGATCACTTGCCACTATTAATCAGATTTGATGTTGGATTGAAGATGTTCAGAAAACCATTCAAATATGTCAACATGTTTTAACTTTTGCCTATGTTTTTTTGGGCATTGTAAAACAGGTGTGGGGTAGTAGAAAGGTACATTCTCTGGATGATCTAACAGTTATGCTTAAAGCCTTAGAAAAACCTCTCACGAAGTTGAACAAGAGGGAATTTGGATACATTGGGGAAAAAGTGAAACTGAGAGTAAATGAATGGAAAGCTGCGCATGAAAATTTTAATGAGGATCTATTGTCACAGATTCACCAAGAAACTGAGAAAAGGGCCAGAAAGGAGCTTGAGATAATACAGGAAGTAGAATACAAATTCCTACAACACAAATCAAAGTTGCAATGGCTTTTTGATGATGACATACCTACAAAATGTTTTTATGATGCTATGAAGTCAAGGCAGAACAAGAATAATATTGTAACTCTAAAAGTTAGAAATGTAGTACTGACAAATCAGGAGGAAATTAAGGCAATATTCGTGAGACACTTGATAAATGTTGGGAAGCAGCAGTTGGGAAGTAGTATAAAAACCAAGAAACTTGATAAAAGTGTTGCAATTTTGGAGGGAAACTGAGCTTGAACTAGCAAGAAAAAATGATAGTTCGAAACTGTGAGGAGGAAATTGAAAAGGCCCTAAAATATATACACTCATAAAAAACCCAAGGAAAGATGGCTTCACAAGTCAGTTTTTCAAGGAGACACTTCAAGCAGCAGTTGGGAAGTAGTATAAAACCACGAATCATGATAAAAGTGTTGCAGAATTTGGAGGGAAACTGAGCTTGAACCAGCAAGCAAAAATGATAATGCCAATCTGTGAGGAAAGGTCCTAAAAGTTATACACTCATCAAAAAGCCCGGGGAAAGATGACTTCACAAGTCAGATTTTCAAAAAGGCCTAGAATATTGTGGGAAATTATGTGGTAAAGGCTGTGCAGATTTATTTTTTAAAGGACAGGAAATACCAGCTGAATTTAGCGGCACTATCACTGCCTTAATACCAAAAGTTATTGTGCCTCAGTTATGCTCAGAATTCAGACCAATTCGTGAGACACTTCAAGCAGTAGTTGGGAAGTAGTACAAAAACCAAAAAGCTTGATAAAAGTATGGCAGAATTTGGAGGGAAACTGAGCTTGAACCAGCAAGCAAAAATGATAATGCCAATCTGTGAGGAGGAAATTAAAAAGGCCCTAAAAGGTATACACTCGGCAAAAAAGCCTGGGGAAAGATGGCTTCACAAGTCAGTTTTTCAAAGAGACATGGAATATTGTGGGAAATAAGGTGGTAAAGGTTGTGAAGATTTATTTTATTTTTTAAGGAAAGGAAATACCATCTAAATTTAGCTGCACTGTCACTGCCTTAATACCAAAAGTCACTTTACCTTAGGTATGCCCTGAATTCAGACCAATAGTATGTTATTCTATTGTGTATAAGTTAATTACTAAAATATTATGTGCTAGAATGAGGATAGCCTTACTCGATATCATTTGTACAATGAAAAGTGATTTTATAAAAGGTAGGCACATTTCTCATAATCTTCTTCTAGCCCAAGAATTACTTCACAGGTATAAAAAATGAAAACATGAGGCCAAGCTGTGTGATGTAATTAGATATAAGTAAAGCTTTTGATAGTTTCGGTTGGGATTTTTAAAATTATTTGCTTTCTATTCTAAACATCCCTGAAAAGATGACTGACTCAATAATGAAGTGTATAAGGGGTTTTTCATTTTGTTTTTCATTGAATGGGACCAAGACAGAACTTTTCCTTGTTCAAATAACAATTAAGGTGAAGCAGGGGCAAGAACGCCGAATCTCTTTATGATAAACAGATCCATTTTGCAAGTTCGTTATTACGGGTAGTTCTTACAAAGGATCGGACTAATGACGTATATAATACTTGAATTCTCGATGTAGATGCTACATAGTTGGTTCTCATCCTTCAGAGACTACGAGTGTAATAGGAGCATCTGTCGATAAAAGGATCACCATAAGATGATAATCTCATGGCTATTGAGAACGAATTAAATCAGATGGTTCTATTTTTCAATCTTTCTGACTCGCCTTGCTCTTACCGAACAAAGGTCGAAAATATTGAAAAACTCAGGCATTCACAACCACAGATGAAGGATTCCTCTAAAAGTTAAGGATTAGTAATCCTATTTAGAAATTTAGAAATCAAATGGATTTGGTCTTATACATACGCGAAGAGGGTAATAAAAAAAGAAGAAAGATGAGTTCTTCTTTCTTTTATCACTTAGGAGCCGTGTGAGATGAAATACATAGAGTTTTGTAGCAAGAAAATGGTGTGAGACCAGGGACCTACGCACCTTTTCCATATGTGTTCTGTATGGAGTACATGACAAGATTCTTAAATAAAGCTTATGGGATGAAACAAATTGTGTATCATTAGAGGTGTGGCAGAGCTAGTGTTCACTCTTTATTATTTGCTGATGATTTATTGGTGTTTTGTGATGAAAATAAAAAATATATGGAGAATGTTCAGGTTACTCTGGAAGAGTTTAAATGGTGATTGGTTTAGGAATCAACAAAGATAAATAAAAAATAGTGTTTTCAAAAATGGATAATCTTGAACAGACTGTGTTAGTCTCAATATTGCAGGTGGAGAAGGGACAATAACCTATGAAATATCTAGGGCTTCCTCATTTTATTGTAAAATGGGATAAGACAGATTGCGAGTACTTGATTGAAAAGGTTAGGTTCAGAATTAAAGTTTGTAGTTCAAAGAGCATTTCATATGCAAGTAAACTGCAATTGATCAATTCTGTATTGTTGAGTATCACTGGATATGGGGGGAATATAATGAAAGTTTCAGAGAGTATGCATAGTAAAATTATAAAAATATGTACCCATTATCTATGGGGAAGGGAGGAGGATAAAAAAGGGATTTAATGCTGCTTCTTGGAGAGCAATATGCGGAGGCAAAAAATGGAGGAATGGGGATTAGAAACCCTGCAACTTGGAATCCTACTGCTCTATGTGGGATATAGAAAAAAGAAGGAGATATTTTGTGGGTAAAATGGCTACATGCTTACTATCCAAAGGGGAAAAGTTTCTGTGATTGGAAGATGAATGATTCATAGAGTTGGTCTTAGAAATTACTGCTCGCTCTTAAAAATTGAATGTTCAGTATGCTGGGAAGATCTGTGGATCAGAAAGGGAGGCTCGAAATCAGTGATGTGTATAATATAATGAAAGGTGAATGTATGGTTAAGCAAGTGTTGCAGTTATTTGCACAAAAAAGTTCATCTGAAGCAGAAGTTCTTTCTTTGGTTGTCGATAAATCGGAAGTTAGCAACAAGAGATAGATTGCAGCTCTTTGGTATCATTGGGGCACAACCTTATTGGTGTATGTGTGGAGAAAAGCAAGAGTCAGCTCACCATCTATTCTTTTATTGTGTTTATGTGCAGAAAGTTTTGGAAGGTTTACAGATTAAAAAAGTACTTCACTGAGACTATTAAAAAGATGCATGTTTCAGATTGCAAAAAGGAAGAAAGGGCAAAAGCTGGGAATATTGGCTACTACATTTCATAGTTTGTGGTTGGAGAGAAATAGAAGAATTTTTTTTGCTACATGATTTGAAGAGACTCTGATTTTTCAGATTCATACTGAATGTGAATGAAGGGAAAGAAACGAGCAAATGAGCAAATTAATGAAGATGATGAATGATGCTTTGGAGTAATTATGATGGAGTTTCTGAATCATTATTAAACCATGTTGATTTTTCTGTTTTCAATTTTGCTATTTTCAATTTTACTTTTGGGGCTGTAAAATGAGGTGATGTAGGGAGATATAATGCAAGAAGAGATCTTATTTGGTCCAAAGGGAGGGTTGTTGATGAGACATCAAATGCATGTATTTTCTGAAGCATTTAACATCTCTTTTGTTATCCTTTTGTTGGAAGATTGCTAGATTTAGGTAGCTTTACATCATAAGGGGTTTAGATAACCGTTTTTTATTTTTGTACCTAAATCCTTCATTTTGCATCTAGATCCCTTTTTGTGAGCTTAATTTTTAGATTGCTCGTAAGCACTTTGGAGTATTTTATTGAAGGAAATTCATATGAATGGTAGAATATTGAAGGCCACGAGTCAAAACGTGGTAGAAGATAAAATGGTCGGAGAAAGAAGACAAAGAAGCAGAGGAATTGTGATCTGGAAGTTTGAACCAAGTTCTGAGAATTATCCGATGAGAACCAGTCTCCAAGGCTTGCACCATTGGATTGGTCTTCTCGAGCACTATAAAATTTACAATAAGAACTCTCAAAATCGATCAACAGCTCACCCGTAGCGATGCGAAGACTAGCCGGCCGACTGGGCCGGTGAAGATGACCGGGCGCACGACCCCGCGTGTTCAACCACGCACCCGCGCGCCCAAAATTATGACAAAACTGGCCTTCAGAGTGAAAACAGCACGGGCAGAGCTAGACCGTGTGAGTCAGCGCCCAGGTCTCTGCGCCAGGGATCCTAAACCGCGTGCGATTCCTGCCTGGATGAAACGGCCTTCGCGCCAACTCCGCCCGGGTCATCCAGCATCGCTCGTGCCGCGCGCCCAGAACCACTTTTAACTATTTTCTCACCAACTCTTGTACTATAAATACCCCTTATCTTATCTTCATTCCACCTAACTTCTCTTGGCCGAAAATACACCTCCAAAAACCCTAGATCTTCATTTATTTTTTTCTTCTTCTTTTCTTCTTTCTTTTCTTCTTTCTTTTCTTAGTTTTGTATATTAGTTATGGGTTGTTGTTATTTAGCTTAATTAACTCCTTGGGAGCATTGGATTGAGGCTTCCAAACTAATGTAGT
>JAUOBV010000003.1:7040556-7056536 GCA_032360425.1 Rubia occidens
AATACAAAAGAATTATGAGAGTGAACCTTACGACTTTAGCTAACACTCAAGTCATTCATGGAAAGGGTACATCACCTTTCTGGGAATCTAATTGGACCCACCAGGGATCTCTGATTGATGTGATACCTGCTATTAACCTACTGTTTCAGCTACATATTACCATCTCTGATTTCATTGAAGGAAAATCTAGATACATGCTGCAGTTAACACACCTTCTCAGCCCAGAAATAATTAGTTTCCTTCAAGAAGCTAATCTGACAGAGGAGGAAAATAAATTGGTGTTGACTCCAAATTAGAAAGGAATTTTCTCCTTTAAATTAGCATACAATTTTGATCAGACAAAAAAAAGGATCTAGATCTCTGAGTAAGGTATAGAATATCATATTACCAAGGAAAGTATCAATTTTTATGTGGAAACTTTTAAATGATATCCTACCCTTCAAAGATATCCTTTCATTTATGAAATTTCAATTTGCATCTAAATGTTTACATGCGCAGACAACCAAGATTCTTTAGATCATTTCTTTAACATGAAATTTTTGGAAAGTGATGCCCACCTGGCTTGATCTCCCTGATATTATTCTTACAAACATTTGGGAGAAATTATCATTCTATTTGTCATATACAGGTTTCACAAAGCTACACTCAAAACTGGTCTATATAGCTCCATCTTACATTTGTTGGGTACTATGGAAAGCTATAAATAGCTTCATCTATGAAAATGTGAAGCCTAACACTGAACTTCTATTGAAAAACCTGAATGATGATGATATCTATGATGATGATATACACTCAAAACTGGTCTATATAACACATGATGATGATATCTACATTAAACTTGCTCTCTCTTCACAGGTTTATGACAATAAATGGACTCATTTAGTCTTAATTCCATGTCTCAAGCCACCTTTAAAACCTGTAATAACTCTGCAAAAATGGATAAAACCAATCTCTGGATTAAAGGTGAAAGTTGACGCTACCTGGAACTCAGACTCCCTCTTATGTGGTATTGGTGTAATTATTAGGGACTTTGTTGGTAAGCTTATAGCTGCATGTGTTACATGTAAACAAGCTTCATCAAGCCTTCATGCGAAACTTCTTGCTGTTTAAACAGGTATACAGTTAGGTAGAACTCACTCTGGAAAAAAATATTTAGCCATAGATTGTATAAATGCTAAGATTTCTAGATCCATTTCAAGCACCTTGGATATTCTATCAATTAGATAGCATGATTAAGGAGTCCATAGGATCTTGCTTATTCATGCATGAAAAAAAGAGAAACTAACAAACCAGCAAATAAATTAGCAAAATTTGCTATTAAGCATAAGCTCGTAGACGAAAGTTTTCACTTGTGCTAAACTAATATGGATGTTGAAGTTAAAGGCTTGTAATTTTAGATAAAATAGGCATGGCTTGGATTCGAACTAATCTTCTTCATGTTCCTTAGATCAGTTTCTGCTGAATGTTTTCTCTTTGTGCAGGAGCGCAGGGCCCAACAACAACTCAAGGACAGTGGCTCGGTTTGTGATGAAAGCTTTCTATCTATTGAAGGTTTTGAAGGAAGGACAAAAGGTCAAGCAAGTTCTTTCTGCAAACTCAAGGCTCAGATTATGCTGAAAAATTGCACCAATATTTATGCATTAGACGAGCTCTAGGGGCTTTTATCAAAGTGTGTTTTTGACCTCTATAAGTTGGTTGAAAGTGCAGAAATGACCTTGTAAAATCTGAAAGTGCAGAAGTGACCCTATGTTTTGGTCAAAAGTGCCAATTTGACCCTGGAAACCAAATTATGGCCGGAAATGACCATTACACCCCTTTGAAAAAAAGAAATTTTCAGACAAATGTGAAAAGACAACATTACCCTTCCTAAAAAGTCAACGATGTCAGTCAATGTCGCCTTTTCATATTTTTATGAAAATTTCTTTTTTCCTAAATTTTTTAGAAAATATGAAAAGGCGACATTGACCAGCGTTGACCGGCTGCGTTGACTTTTTGCCAACTGCGTTGACTTTTTAGAAAAAAGATATTTTGGAAAAATATGAAAAGACGACATTGACCGGGAGAGTTGACTTTTTAGAAAGAGATATTTTCAGAAAAATATGAAAAGACGACGTTGCCGGTAAAAATTCAACGCCATGGGTCAACGCCGGTCAATGTCGTCTTTTCATATTTTTCTGAAAACATTTTTTCTCTAAAAAGTCAACGCAACTGATAAAAAGTCAATGTCATGGGTCAACGTCGTCTTTTCGTGATTTTTATGAAAATATTTTTTCCCTTGGCAAAAAGTCAATGCCACAGGTCAACGCCGATCAATGTCGTCTTTTCATATTTTCTGAAAATTTTAGACAAAAGAAATTTTCTAAAAAATATGAAAAGGCGACATTGACCGGCATCGTTGACTTTTTAGGAAGGGTAATGTTGTCTTTTCATATTTTCTGAAAATTTCTATTTTTTTCAAAAGGGTGTAATGATCATTTCCGGCCAGAATTTGGTTTCCATGGTCAAATTGACACTTTTAACCAAAACATATGGTCATTTCTGCACTTTCAGATTTTACAAGGTCATTTTTGCACTTTCAACCAACTTATAGGGTAAAAAACGCACTTCACCCTATCATATTTAATCTCTTTAACTCTTATCCGAAAATAGTTCAAATTTTATAAATGACTGGCCAAAAATGCAATTAACACAGGGGTGGAGGTTACTTTTTTTTTTAGAAACACATCTCAAAATATACATGTAACATAATAACAAATCAATTAGTTTTAGTTTCCATTTTGAAGAGGCAATCCTATTGCCCTTATCATTTGTAAAAAATCAAACCTTTCTCAGTTCATAGAAGGGTTGGGGCCCTTATATGATCCTCGCCACTGACGGTTTAATTTATTTTTTAAAAAAAACTTTGGTTGAGAAAAGCAGTTAATTTGAAAAATCAATTTTATTCCAAAAAATAAGGATAATAAAATGACTGAAATTTGTTTTAAATGGTAATAACAAAACGGCATACAACTTCACATTAAATAAGGACATCACAATGATGATAGATGGGAAATGAACCATTTTGCAGTACAATATTTTTCAAGTGAATTCCTGGCATGATCAATTAAAGAGAGTTTTTAAATATTTTTATTAAATATTTATGCAAATACTATTATGATGGATCTGCGCAACTTTTCGTAGGGAACCTGTGAATGGATGCTACTGATAATCTGTTAATTTTCTCCTCTACCGCGGACAAAAACTTCTCTTGCATGATGTTCAGTCACAAATGTTCTCTGATCCTGTCATCCTGATCCCTCGGGACTTATACTTACGGATTGAAGCCATGTTGTCCGTCACCCTTCATAGAGCTGAACACAACTTTCTGAACATGAAGAAAAATCTTAACAAAAGCACTCAGAACACCAAAGAGCTCAAATCTACTGCACATCCCTCAAGACACATCTCTGAGATTTTGGAAGCTAATTCAGTATATAAACATCATCCTACTAACATTTGTATCATCTTTATAGTGGTTTGGAAAGATTTTTTAAGTAGTCTGGCCGGTACTAAGATATTAACACATGAGGTGGAGATATCTTTATCGAAAACACCACTTAATGAAACTTCTCAAAATAAAAAATCTACATGTAAAAACTCATATTACTTTTGAATTAGGTCCGGGGTTCTATAAATACGCCCCTCTCACCCTGGTGGGAGTTTATTTATTTTTAAATATCTACGGAAGAGATAGAAAACATCTAGAAATTAGAAAATGAAATTGATGTTGGGCGAATGGAGGTGAAAATTGAAGAAACGATGAATCGCCGTAAAAGTTCGATGCAATTTTAAACATAACGTTAGTGTTCAGAGTCGGAATCAGGCGAGACTGGATGCGTTGGCCGTTTCTCCATTTGAGGTCGTTTAAGGCCTCAAAATGGCAATTTACTGTTTTGAGTGTATTCTGATTTTCTTTTGATTTCGAAAGTAATTCTGAATTTCCTTTTTTATTATTCCAGGGTTTAATTTTAGTATTTAAAGACCTCTTGTATTACTCGAATATTTTTATCATTCGTAATACTATTTTTCGAGATTATTTTCTCTCTGGTGGATTTCAGAACCAAAATCGGTTTATACTTGCAGACCTAAATTGCTCTTCAACATCCGTGCTTGTGGATCTCTTTGATATTCTTACTGCGTCATAAATATAGAGATATGAGTAGGTCTCTTGAAGGCGGTCTTGTCCATAAGTTTATGGATATGCCACTTATTTTTACCTTATACACTGCATTTGTTAAACTACATACTTCCTCTATCCCATCTTAAGCTGCACACTTTGATTTTTGACAGTTGACTAAAAAAATTGATCATTAATATGTTTAAATATGTAGAATTAAAAATTATAAAAAATTAGTATTAAGAAAATACACATTAAAATGAATATAACACTATGCCACATGATAATATCCTTATTTATATCAATATAATTTTATAGTTTAAATTAGTCAATTTTGACTAAATGAATAGTGCAATTGAAGGTTAAGCTAGGATAGAGGGAGTATTAAATTTTTAAAAATTGAAAATAATTTTTTATATTATATATTTTAATATCGAAATATATATTAATATTTGTTTTAACTATTAAAATATAATATTTAAATTTTATAAGTAATTATAATATTTAAAATAAGTTACTATGAAAAGACCCATTTGTGGAGAGTGGAGATTTTTTCTAGTGATATTATGCAAGTCTTCCGTTAGGACGAAACAAGTTCACGTGCCGATGAATTCATGTGATGAGTATACTGTAGTGTGTCCACTTCCCACATTTTTACTTTTTGACCTCAAAAAACTTAATTAGCAAGGTACAGCCTTCTCATTAAATATCACGCCCGACCCGACGAATCAAATCACAGCAACGAATGCCAAGAATCCCATTGGCCAAGAAAACGTAGCCATATCCTACCCGTCCAATAAAAAGACCCACGATTCCTACCGTGAGGTCCACAACACCAAAATATCAGTGGTTACGGTCCATCAGGAGGTGACCCCACACGCGCCGCCCCCCTCACTTCACTACCACAGACCAAAGCCTCGTTTTCGAACAGGAAAATGGCGGGACATAGTTCCGTTCCACCGCCTCACCTCCTACTTCCTGGATATTTCCAAACAGTATGTCGGCGATAACTATAAAAATCTCACTCCTACTCATTTCTCTCTTAATTCCGCCATTTCCACCACACGTACACAGAAAAAAAAACATGAAGAGCACGAATAATCAGAAAGAGGAAGAAAACCCCATCTTTTCTCCTTCTAATTGGCTTCCAACTGAACTCTACACTTCCTCAATGATGTATTCCTCTAGTATGGCGGAGTTTGAATCATTACAGAATATGGAGGCGCCGGCGCCGCCGCAGCCGCAGCCGATGGAGGCGTTGCAGGGGATCCAAATACCGCCTTTTCTATCCAAGACGTATGATTTGGTGGACGACCCTTCATTGGATGCTGTAATCTCGTGGGGAGATATGGGTCAGAGCTTCGTGGTGTGGGACCCTGTGGAGTTCTCTAGGTTTGTTTTGCCAAGGAACTTCAAGCACAACAATTTCTCCAGCTTTGTTCGCCAACTCAATACTTATGTGGGTACAGGGTACTTATAGTTATGATACTATTGACAATTTGAAATACTGATGCAAATGTTTTTGTTGTTTCTTCCATCCATGTTCTTCTTGTGTTTTGATTGGAGTAATCTTTTGACTTTCCTTGTACTGTGTAGTTAGTTCTTGTAATTCCAGTGATATCTTGTACAAATTATGCTTCCCCCCTTTGTAGAAAGGACTATGTAAATTGTAATGATACTCGGTGTAATGTTCACTTCTGAAGTTTGTTGGTTCTTGATGCTGCAGTTGTTTCTACTTGACTGTCTCGAGATATTGTTGTTGTAATAGGTTGATGCTTTAGCTAGATTAGGGAGAATTATGAGAGAATTCGAACTCTGTATTATAGTATAGTCAGTGTAATATCGTGTTATTCATCAAATCTACTAGTACACACTGATGAGATGATGCCTCCAATCTTCTTGATATACTAAGAAGTAAGAACATCTCCCTCTATGGCGTAATTGGAGATTCATCTGATTTCCAGGTGAGCATTTAAGGCATTATGTTAATAATCATTTTGTACATATACTATTGTTTCATCTTCAGACAAATAGGGAATTACCGATGCAATGATGATGTATTTGCAGCAGTGGTGATAGTCTACGGTTTGCGTTCATAACTCGTTTGCTTGTTCTTGTTAATAATGTCTGTCTGTTGCTTTTATCATCTGCTCCTGTCATTTGAATCCTTTTATCTAATCTTTACAGGGATTTCGCAAGGTAGATGCAGACAAATGGGAGTTTGCATCTGAAGGTTTCTTGAGAGGGAACAGGCACATGCTGAAGAACATACAGCGGCGCAAATCTGCTCAATCCCCTCACGGGGGGAGCTCATCTGGATCATCCATTGAAACCGACAAGATTGGAGGTGAGGTGGAGAAACTGAGACAGGACAGGAGCTTGATGATGCAAGAGCTCGCAGAACTGCAACGCCAGCAGCATGGAACAATCCAGCACATGGAGGTGGTTAATGAAAAACTCGAGGCCGCTGAGGGTAGGCAGAGGCAGATGGTCTCATTCATGGCTAAGCTGCTTAAGAGTCCAGCATTTGTCTCCCGGATGCAGGAGATGAAGCAGCAAAGGGAGATTGCTTCACCTAGAACAATGAGGAAGTTTCTGAAGCATCCAGGTAAAGCTCAACTGCCTATGCAAATGCAAGGGCAGAATTTGGAGTCTAGTGGTATTCATTTCTTCGACCTCATTGCATCAGCTGATACCTCGGATGCCAATGTTCCAGTTTCATTTGAACAGTTTCCTGAGGTTCATTTTCAAGATGTTCCGGTAATTGTTGCACCAGTAATTGGAGGAGATACTGATGCAGTTCTCAGGGGAAAGAATTCCATGCTACCAGAGATGATGCCCGAGTACTTCTCCTCTTCTCCTGGAATTGAAGGTATCTTTGCAGAACAGGAAACATGGCGCATGTCACCTGCAATACCTTCCTCTCTCAATGAATCATGGGATAACCTTAACCTCGGGAACTATGAACTACCAGAAATCGGAGTTTCTGGTGGAATGACAGATTTCTGGAACGTGGATTATATGCATGCAGCCTCAAGTTCAGGCGTTGAGAACTGGCTGGATGAAGAATATCCATTTAGAGAGCTCAACGAGGAGGCTGGACAGCCAAAAGACGATTGATAGTGTTGCAGAAAATGATAAGAAAACCAGTATCCTTAGGTTTGGGTAATAAACTATTGGATGATCAGGTGGTTTCACTTGATCTGATGCGATTCTATGATAAACTATTTGAACTATTAGTCATATACTAGTAATCTGATTGATTCTATGATGAACTATTTTCTTGCTAACAGATACATAGGAGTTAATTCTTTTTGCTGGTTCAAAGCGCTCCATGAATATGTTTGAAATGCTGTTTTTCCCTTACTCGTTCATAAAGATCCTAATTACATCTACATAAGACTTTTTGGTCCTAACCTGTTCAAAACTTTATATTGATTTAATCTACACTTTTTTTCGTTTCCATTCTCCAAGTTTGATGAGATTTGAACTCAAACTATGTGGTAGTGTCACAGACTCACCAGTCTGTCTGAAAAATTGAAATCGTCTGGTATATCACGTTATTAATTTGGAAAGGACATGTGCGTTTCGAAGTTGCTTTAACAACAAAAAAACACAGAATGACTGAAGGGGCAATTTAAAACGACGACTCCCTCCATCCAAGTTCTATTTGTACAGTAATTATTATCACACAATGCAAGAAACATTTTTTACCTTTACCTACATATAATAACGATAAATTGTTACGACGAATTCAACAATATCATATGCGATAACATTGTTGTTCATATATCTACTCAAATATGCATCCAAACTTTGACAGAGAATAGTGTAAAAAAATCAAGAGTGAAAATGGAGGTGAGACGAGGGAGTACTATATTGAGAATTTGAAACAGTGATTTGGTTACCATAGCAAAAAACAAAATTCTCAAAACTTCGTTTACATTTCCTCAATCCAAGGGTGACGTACAATACTAATTACGGTGAAAATGCACAAGGCAAACAACTGTAGATGAAAATAGAAGGCAAAGGCAAAGCTCGTTCAGATGGAGAAACCAGAGAATAGCAGCTCCAACTCTTGCTCCTGTGCCGCGTTTCTCTGTAAAAATAAGAGAGAGAATGTGAAACGCAGAAAGCAGGAATCAGATTCTCATCGCCCAAAAAATACATTTGCTTCTAAAATAAGCTGTTTTAACAGTACACCAAACACAAAAGATTTTGTCTCATGAATAAGCCAACTCATAGAAGCCCTAACAAAAGTAAGAATGAGTCGAAGAAACAATCTCAAAAATTGGTTGAAAGGAAAAAACCATTGCTACCTGAATCGACAGGAGGTGAAGGATTTTGTTCAAGACGCGCAATCGATGAACGGCGTATGTGCTGTTGGGCGGGAGTTTACTGATCCTGGACATCTCTTCATCGACGGCGGCCTTCTTTTCATCCAGGCCCCTTTGGTTGCATACATTACCGGTCGCCTGATCGGAATTGCCGTCGGAAGTATCCATGTCCATTCTTTGATTTATGAGGTGGGGAGGGAATTCTGGTTTACTAAAGCAGCACAAACGGATTCTGGAATACGAGCTACTCAGCTAAACTTTTTGGACGAATAGAATTGTAGAATAGGGGGACGAAATAGAGAGGTGATTTGTTCACAAGGGGGCATGTGACGCAAACTGATTTATTTTAATTAAAACCTAACTCAATTATGAAAGAAATTAAAGAGTACGAACTAGTTTGAGGCGTCCCAAAAAAGGAAAAGAATGCAACTGAAAAAGGGAAAAGAATGCAACTTCAATTGTGATGGAGGGAATACCATATTGAAGTAGAGGCTTCGTTATCTTATGTTTGTTACACTAAATTTAAGTGTTGTCTTTTTAAATAGACTATAAATGTGCTCTTTAATGTAATAATAGAAGTATCACCATTGTATTTACTAGTTTACGCTTGGGGATTACTAAATCATGTAGTTTATTAGTTTACCATTTATTACATATGCATACATATAATATTGAATTTTAATTTAAAGAAAACTGGAAAAAAACATTCTCCTCCTTTTCCAGCTGCCTCATGCCCACCGCCTAATAGTTCTCTTGCGAATCAAAAGATAGGCCGAAAACTTTTCTCGCACTGAGCCCCACCAGTCATTGCTGAACCATAAGGCCATCTAGTTCTCTCGCGAATCACAAAACCAGTTGATTCTCTAGCGACGAACACCACTAGCCATCACTCACAAACCACAAGAAAGTCATTCTCCCGCTAAACATAAAACCAACCAGTTTCTCTTGCAAGCTACAAGGACGGCTAGTTCTCCAGCAGGGTACGCCACCAATTACCGCTCGCGAATCACAAGTTTAGTTGATTCTGTCATGAACCATGTTGAACGAGCTACGACGAGTGGCTAGAAAAGAAAAAAACTATCACCAAAAAGATTATAATAAATAGAGGGAAAACAAAGAAAAGTCACTTGTTAAAACGAGTAACGTTTAGATCAATTATAAAAAATCTCATTTCAATAACTTTTAATGTCAAATTATAATTATTTATACATAAAAATTTATATGACTCTCATTGCGATAAGTTAAAATAAACATCAAATCACACCACTGATTACATCAATTATATAATGACTGCGTAGCGGTAAGTCGGTCTAAAAAAGACTTTATAAAAAAAATCAATTTTAAAAAACTCCTCCTGAAATTTAAAACGTCACAGTGGAATTTCACAAAACACAAGTAAAAAAACGGAGCGATTTAAGTTAGGCATTTACTCTTCCTTTGCTGGAAGACAAAACAATGTTTTCTTGTACTAATAACTCCAACGAAATCTAGATTGTAATCACACAATGTTCATTTCAGAAACTAGTCGATTGCATTCTAATACATGTCACTCGAATTTCGAGTGGATCTGCTGCTCTATCTCTGTAACTATATTCAATTACAAAGCTTTCCCGGGCTGGGAGAGAAGAAAAAGGATGGGAAACTAAGGAGAATTGTTTCGACACTAATCACTCGAAAGAACAAACATGTCAAGAAGATTAAACATATACGGAGATATTCACCCCCTCCTATTTATATGATCAGCATTTTATGTTTTTGACTAAACATTAAATCCTTTAAATGCGAAATTTTGAACCGAGTATGTACAACAAGCCTACAGAACAAGAGGTTATGGGTGTTAGATTCCAGAGAATGAGAGAGAATTCCAAAATTCACATGCAACTGTCAAACCTGAGCAGTGTTCCATCCCATCCAGACCTCCGATCAAAAAAAAGACAAGATATGTGCACGTATAAAACCCTGTACTCAAGTCCTCATGTTAGTAGTGGAATGTCATTGGATTGAGCAGCCGGTACAGATTTGATCAAAGATTTCAGGGTTTCCATTATATTAGCGAAGGAAGGGCGTTTCCATGGTTCACTGCAAATAATGGTAGTTGTAGTTCAGTATGGTACAATTGAAGTTCTGAACGTGAAATAGTTGAGCAAAGTCTACTCACTTTGCCCAGCAAGCTTCAATAAGAGCAGCTATCTGAGGATTCAAATCTCGAGGTATATCGAGCCTTCTCCCCTTGAAACCAACCGCTGCCACAACCTTAGAAAAAATCACATGGACTCGGAAAATCAAGATTCCAGAACTTATAGGGTACCACTATAGAGGAAATAATATTGCCAGGAACAAACTCGCAGAATGCTCAACTAATAATAGTAACAAATGGAATGTATTCTTTTGAATTAAGGGTATTGTTGTAACTTGGACAGGAAAACTTAATTATAAAGATTACAGATCAAGCCCAAAAATAAGCAAGATCCATTCATTTGATTACATCTTAAGATCAACATTGCATTAAGGAGAAACCTGGCATAGCAACATAAGTTGAATACATATTAACAGCTAACTAAAGAGATACTCCTGTTACATAACAAAATATATATATATATATAGTCTGAAAATAACGCCTAAAATAACTAAATATATATATTCTTACCAAGGACGGTAGTGTGATAAGGAACATTAGTGCTCAGCATATGAAAACGTACAGCATTAAGAAGGATTAAAAAGGAGATGGAAGCCAAACCTGTGCTGGATTTAAACTCCCCCAAGGTGGTTGTACTGTGGCTAGCTCCCATAAAATAACACCAAAGCTATATACGTCTGATTTTTCATTAGATGGCTCATCACGAAGCACTTCAGGTGCCATCCACTCAGGCTACGCCAAAAACAACCAAGCAAACTCATTGAGCCACTAAAGCAAAGTAGCCATGCCTTTTCGTGTTACTAAACAAGGTCAATCTAAATTATCACATATTTACCGTCCCAGCAGCTGATTTTGATGATAAGAATGTATTTGCCTTCAAGCGCGAGAGACCGAAATCACACACCTGGTGACACTCAAGAAAGGTAAGGACGTATATTTCATCTCAGAAGGACAAATCAACCGTTTAGGCACTTTAAGCAAAAAATGTAATGATCGATGCATACTATCGACTAGCTGAGAAGTTCACAAAATAAATTATTAACGAACAAAATCATTCCAGGCAAACTAGTAAGAATGATACAAGTGTGTCAGATCAAACAAAGCATACGTTTGTCCGGAAATGATTCTAGATGAACAAAGCTAGAAGTATCATCATATTGGCATACAAGAATAATTCTAAAGAAACTAGACCAAAATCCCAGCATACCTTCACTGTGTATTTCTTGTCAACCAAAAGATTGGGTGATTTTAAATCTCTATGGACAACCGGTGGATTGCGTCTATGAAGATAATTCATCCCCTTTGCCTGCAAATAATACATCAAACACTTGACATAAAAAACAGTCACAAAAGACAAGGTCAATAACCGACCAGCTGAGGAACTAAAAGTTCATTCGGAGAGAGAAAACAAACCACATCAAAAGCCATACAAAGGCGGCGTCTTTCATCCAGCTGTTCTCTTGCACCTGGCCTATGCAGCAGTCTATACAAACTACCTCTGGATTTAGAGAAAATAGCAGATGACAATCAAAAACTATTTCAGGTTCTAGATAACAAAAAAACCACAATTTATGATACAAATAAAAAGTAAATTAATACCTTGAAAGGTATTCTGTAACTATAGATAAATTAGGGGGTTTGGTAACGGCCCCCATAAAAAGTACAATATTTGGATGACGTAGGCGTTTCATGATTTGAACCTATCCACAACCAAAGAGTTAAAAAGAAGATTAATAAAATAGTATTGGCATATAATATGGTGTACATGGAAAAATAGGCTCTTATTTCAATATAAATTTCAGAAATATATTGTTCCAGGTAAAACACAGTTTTTTTAACACATATCATGAAAATATCATGGAGGGGCAATATCATGAAAATGACCCAAAACCATTAGTGCTCTACCTCCCGTAAAAATTCATGGCATCGTTCAGCATGAAAGTCTTGTTCCATGAGAATCTTGACAGCAACATCCTGAAAAGTGCATGCCAAAAACAAAGGGTTAATCATGGACACATGAATAGCTATCCTAAATAAATCACAAAAATAAAGTTAAACCTTAGCAACAATACTAGATTGCTCAAAACAACTCCAAATGACATATGAGTCCATTAGCAACAGTTAAAAAGTAAACTAAACACTTTTCTGCCATTTAGCTTCCAAAAATAGTTAGGATCATAGGAATAAATGCCTTACATTGCCATTCCAGTCAGCACGGTGAACTGTACCAAAAGAACCTGAAATTTCACCCATCACAACAGTAAGTACCAAGTTTCAAATGATATTTACATCTAGCAGCTCTGCTTTTAATCAGCTTAGAAAAATTACCAGCCCCTATCTTCTCTTTTATAACAAGATCACTCCATGGGATGTCCAAATCATCGACGCCAAAGTTAAATTCCCCTCCTGGTCGAACTGGAACAAGTTGACCTCCCTCACCAAACATCACCTCTTTGATTGTTTCCACTCTTGACTCTACTAAAGCTCTAGGTGGTCGTTGCCCAAATGCCGGAATGTGTTGCATGGGTAAGGCCATACTTGAAGAGTCCATGACATTAAAAGCATTCTGCAATCTAGAAACTTGTGATTCTTTATTGTGACCCTTGTGTGGAGGCAGTTGCAAATGATGAATTTCATCCTGCTGGCTCGAACTAGGGGAAGAAATTTTTCTGTCCACGTAGCCCTTTTCAGATCTTTTAATATTTTCAGAGTCACCATTATCTCCATCACGCATACCTCCTATAACAGCTACAAGAGGCAATACAGTAAAACTTCAGAGTAGATATTAAATAAACAGAACACAGGGATGCAGAAGCTCAACATAAAAATATTTTTTCCACAAGCATTGCTTTCATGAGCTTAAGGAAGATCATTTAGCAAGGCCATAACATTTGAGAGCCGTTTGGTTCAAGTAGAGGAAAGGGAAAGGAATCAAGAAAGGGAAATGAACAGAGTTTAAAGGAATAATTCTTAATTTGCAATATTGTTTGGTCATTGTAATAAATACATTGAATGTGGTTTAGGAATAAGAGGAGTGAGGTAGAACAAATAAAGAAAATAAGGGAATCCAAGTCGCAGGTGGGGAATAATAAAAAGGTAAAAGGGGAGCTGTAAAAGGAAATATGGGCAGATGAAATCATCAGAAAAATCAACCAAACACAAACTAATGGAATCTCTAAGGTTAAATTCTCTTTCCCTTTCTTGTTTACTTTTCAACGGTTCAACCAAACAACCCCTTAGTTAAAACAAAAGGACTGCAATACAAGAGATAAAGCCTAGGTTTGATTGATTATGACTCAGCATCATGCTTCTAACATCAATAACTTAAGCAAGCATCTAAGGGATAGGGGGAGAGAGAAGCTACTAGACTAAGAGTTCCATTTCATGTGGAGTGTGGACACAAGAAAGTGCAAGCAATTATTATGCTAACCAAGCAGTGTCAACAAAAGAACAGATTCTTAATGACCAAAAATACTGAAACCATGAAGAAATAAGCAAACCACTAGAGGTAAGACAGAAAATTGGGCATCAAGTATGAAAATAATAAGCACAACAGGGCTGCTAAACAAGAAGCCAGAAACGTCTCCTGTTACGTAAGAAAGGGAAAATGACAGATGTGTAAATAATAAAAACAACTCACCTGGTAAAGATTCATCAAATACAAGATTCAGTGACTGGCAGTCAGAGAAATACTGTTTGGCCAGTAACCTGAAATCAATTGTAGCATCAACTTGTCTGAATCGAGGTAAGCGCAATGGCGAAGAAATTGAGATTGAAGATGGACCATTCAACAAGGAATCGGGCTCGCATAAAGCTCCTGGATCTCCAATCAAATCAACAAGATACTCCCTGTGACATAACAAACTACACGTGAGTGCCAACCTTTTCCCAACAAATAACATGAACCTCATATAATATTTAAACAAATGGGGCTTAAGTTGTAAGCTAACAGTTTGACAAAGCAAATCTTTTACATAATATAACTTCATACAAATAAAATAAGGAAGTGGATGGAAATCACTGCTCCCTACTGATGCTGTTAAAAGCTACAAGTGACAAACCCAAGGAAAATCTCAATGTCTGACAACATTGAAGCACTCAAGTGTCTTCAAGTTACAGAGTTTCAAGAACCGATCATTCAAAGCTTTGAGAAGTATAAAAGCATCTCTGTCTCAGCACTCAGCTCTCATAAGTTAGTATCCACACGATGTCAAGTCATCTTGTGTAGCAATGAAAAGAATCTTCCATTTCAAAAAAATTCCTTGGCCATACTTCCCCAACATCCTAAGTAAACATTTCAACTGGAGGACTGATTAGAAGGGATGTGTTACGAGCTCGTCAAAGAGGAGTAGAGGACTGTGAGAACAACATGATTGAGTAATGTACAGAGAACGGGTTAAAAGTGAGAGAAGGGGCAGAGCACTACTTCGCTATGAGCTGGGAAATTTTCGCATAAAAGAACTCAGCAGTCTGTACGAGTATAACATATTAGTGTTTATTATGCAGATGGCCAAATCTAGGAATAGAGGATACAGATGGGGAAAATGCCGTGACAGTCTCAGAAGTCTACCTGTCAAGTCCAAACCGAACAAGGCAGGAGGAAGCTTCACCCCGCAAACAATATTTGCATCCTTTTGCAATCCGACAAGGCAAATCAATGCTGTCAGCAAGGACCTACAAATATGAAATTCATGCACATATTCAAATGCAAGCTTCCTAACAACTAAATTAAAGATGTGCTTTTCTGTCATCTATTCAGGGTGGCCTCACTGTGAAGGTGAGTGAGGCTATCGCTTCAGGCCCCCAATTATTTTTACAAAACCAGGCCCTTATTTTAAGATTTTACACATTCGTTTTAGAAAAAATATTGTTACTTAAAATTTTATAAAATAATGAAAGCCCCATTTCAAAATTTTCTTCAGGCTTCCAAAACTTTTGGACCGGCACTGCATCTATTTCCCCACTATAAGTTGTTGGCCCGCCTTACTTCATGTAAAATTTAGGAAAATTATTGCTCAAAGCAAAAACTAAAATTAAAAATTAAGAAAACAGCTTTATGTGTCAATTACGAAAATGTAAAAAAAAATTAAAACGTAAGCTGAAACGAAATTCTGGAACATAACATAATTATAAAATTTAGGGATAGAACTTTAAAATTAGGAAAGCTGATAAAAACCTTGTCAGAAGATGCAGAAGCCTTATATTATAACTAAAAGAAATAAAGGTGTAAAACAATAGCACAATATACGGGAAAGAATAGCAAGATATTATAACTAAAAAAAGAAAGGAGTAAAAACACAGGATCTTAACCAACCTAAATGTATAAGAGTAACAGCAATATTTCCCATAC
>JAUOBV010000003.1:7139828-7152513 GCA_032360425.1 Rubia occidens
AATAGGAATAGTAGCACCATTACCAACTGAAACACAAGAGTTACCAGAATAAGGGGTGATATTCTCCAGAACTGAGGCAGAAGAACTCATGTGACTAGTAGCGCCTGAATCAATGAACCAATCCGAGGTGCGTGAAGTAGGATCCAACTGCAGTGATTGAAAAGACTCAGCCAAATGAGTAGAATCTGATCGAGGAGACAACGAAACCAAACGAAAACACAAGAAAGCAATGTGTCTATTTCTACCACACCATTGACATTGAGGCAGCTCATAACGGCCACGTGAGGCTCCGACATTATGACTAGGATGTCTACCAGTCCAACGACCACCGGAACGACCACCACGGAGGGGCGTGTGTAGCTGGCACGCCACCCCAACACACCGGTGTGTGGCCCCAAGCGCGACCAGAACCTGGCGCGTTTGAGACAGTAAACACGGCAGGATGAACCTGAGGTGCAGTAGAGGAGCTGAACCCTGCAAGTGTGCTCAGATAACATTCATGTTTTTCATCTTTCGCCACAACATCTGCGTACTGTGGCATCGGAACCCAGTGAAGAAACAGAGCGGAGAAATCCTTATTGTCTGGTCCAAGAGCAGTGAGAAACCATAAGACCTGATCGTCATCTGTTGTCGGAGATCCCATGGTTTCCAGGCGGAGAAAAATACTCTTGAAGCAAAGATGGATCTCGTGGACAAAACCAGTTCGAGGGAGACTTAGAACCTGAACCCTCAGATTTTGCTTCGATTCTGATACACATTGGACAGAGTATCCCAAATCTGACGAGAGGTGGTGCAGCCTACCACCTCCGTCATTGCCTCTGGCGAGAGGGACGAGAACAAAAGGCTTCAAAGTCGCTGGTCTTCAGCCATCCATGCCTGACGCGCACCATCACCGATTTCAGATGCGGTGTTCTTTAGCAACAACAGTAGCAAATGAGGATACCACTGGGACGGCCGAGGAAGAAGACCCAACGGAGAAAGAAGATGCCTGTGGACACAGATGAGTTCCGTCGAGAAAATGGAAAAGATCCTGAGATCGCAAAACGTGTTGCACTTGAGTTTTCCACAACATATAATTATTGGATAAGGGTTTAATTCTCAACATGTGCACCAAGGTGGTGTATGGAAACTTGTTGTAAGATTGAACAATCGCTATTGAACATCAGCAGAAGCGGGAGGGTAAAAGAAAAAAAATAGTGATAAGGGAGAAGAGACCAAAAATGGTTACTGCGAGAAGAATGGCAAGGGAGAAGAGAAACAACAAGTGTGCTGCTGGAAAAAAAAATACTCGGAATCTTTTACTGCTTTGATACCATAAAAGGATAGGAATCTCAATGATCAATTTCCTACCGTAAAAGAAAATATATATAAAGTACAATACAAGAAGAGGATGAGATATATCAGAACTCTATCCCCTGAATATCTCCTAAATATCTGCTGTGATATTTGATGAATCTACTAGTCTAACATTCGTTCTTCCTCACTAATATTTTCAAACATGATGTTGCGGATTTCAGATAGTGAGATACATACATTATCATCTTCAAGCGTAATGTTGTCAATTTCAGATTGTGAGATACACGTTCAAACATGATGATGTCAATTTCAAATAGTGAGATACACGTTCATACATTATCATTTTCAAACATGATAGAAATATCAGATGACGAAATATGATCCATAAATTATCATTTTAGATAATGAGATACACGTTCATAGATAATCATCTTCAAACGTGATAGAAATATCTAATGGCGAAATATGATCCATATAACTGAATAGTCGTCATGGCATAAAAGATGGGTAGTTGTAGTGTTTGTTTGTATGTTGGAAATTGTCTAGCTTCAGTTAATGTACATGAGAATGTAGTCATTATATCATTATGGTGTACCTTAGTACCTGAGTATACTTTTCCTCAAATTTAAAAGCCAAAAGTGAAAAGTATTACTACTCCATTTACATTGCATTTCTCCAGTGTAGCTAGTAAGAACACAAAAAGTATTACTCCATTGTCCATTTACATGTGTTAAATTTAGGGGTATTTTGGTCTTCTATCTTAAAACCAATTGGTACTAAGTGGAGGTGACTTAATACCTTATATGGAAGTCATTATCTTTGTAAGAAACCGACGCGGGACATATCTTTCAACACGTCCCCTCACGTGCCAACGTGGAAACACCCCACAACCCACATTGGGTCAAATTAAAGGGGATCCACATATCGGCCCAATAACCAAACTTGGGCTCTGATACCATGTTAAATTTAGAGATATTTTGAGCTTCAATCTTAAAACTAATTGGTACTAAGTGGAGGTGACCCAAAACATTATATGAAAGTCATTATCTTTGTAAGAAATCGATGTGGTACATATATTTCATCAACATGCTATTTCATATTTCCCACTCTATTTCATTGAAGAATTTGTCCATGCTGACTATATTTTACTGCTATCAAACTCTGTGGATTGCCTGAAAGTTGGATATTCTATAATTGAGGTTAATTTTTTGTTTACTTCCTTCTTCGTTTCTTTGGGTTTGGAGTATTTTCTTCTTCTTCTTTGGACAGTTTTTATGAATTTGACATATTTTTTTAAAGATTAATTTAATTCATTCATTCTATTTTTAAAAAATTCAATTTCATTCAATTATTCCATTTACCTAAAGTCAAGCATATAAGGTTGTTGTGCTATACCCAAAGAGGGAGGAAATATCTATAATAATAGACGTTAGTAGAGCATCTCCAATGGTAAGTTGCAAGGGGTTATACCTTGACTTACCATGTCATCTTTTCCAGGGGGCAAACTACACACTCCTACAATGGTAAGCTATATACATGTGTAGCTTGATAGGTACCACATGTTTTTACAATATTCATGTTTGTTTTTAATTAAATATTCCCCCTATTTTGTTATTTATGACACATTTATTATAAATGAATGTTTTCTTTTATTTGGCACTCTTTCCATTTTTGGCAAGATTCCTTCAATTTCATTCACTCATTCTACTTTTTACTTTCTAGATTCAATTTCATTCATTCATTTTTTTCACCTAAATCCAAACAGCTAAACATATGGTAACATAAATAGAAAACGGAGGGAGTATAATTGTTATATGTCTAACAATTATAATTGATAAAATCAGTATTATTGCTGTACTTTAAAGTAAAATATATATAATTTAAAATATATTTTAATAAGGATACATCAAGTATGCATGAAAGAGCTAGAAAAGATCACAAGCAAATATGTTAAATCATTATAACTAAAAATGATATGTTTTGTAGCTTTTAATTAATTTTATATTTTAATTTTGAATTCAGACAATGAAATTTATATAATTTTTATTACATACTTTTCTATATTTATTATTTTATATTTTATTGATTATTTTACGATTCTATTCATCATCGATAAATAAAATAAAATAATATTATTGTATTTTGAATAGATATAGTATATTATAGTTTTTGTTGTACGTGGATATTGTATGCTTGATAATAAGGAGATTGTATGTGAAATACACTTTTTACATTCGAAGCATCAAATGCAGTAGACATCAAGCAACCTACTCCCACAAGCTACAACTGCTTGGAAGCTGATGATGTGGCTTTTGCAACAACATTGGGCAGACCTGCTGCAATTTATGAAATTTTGTAAGTAGGTCCAAAAACACCACCGTTGGAGATGCCCGTAGTGGGAAGAATTTTGAATGCAAGTTCTCATCGATTTCTCATGAACATGTATTTATTTGATATAAAGATTTAGAGAAATATAGAAAGTTGGTTGTTATAACTTATAACATTGACAATTGAATGGTAAATTAAGAATAAAATATCTATTCTATAACTAAAAGCGTGCTAAATTTATCCGTGCATGGATTTGGTTATGGTCACAAGTCGTCGCGCCTTTAGTTTCCCATCCTCCTGTCTGCTTCACCCCCTTTTGCTCCTTCCCCAATTGTCAAGCTTCCCATTGGGTGCTCTACGTAAACAACAATTCTCCGGTATTCGGTGATAATAGTCTATCTTAATTAGCTCAACCCAAGTACAGTCTATGGGCTTAAGGAAATTATAAACTTATTCAGCCCACATAATTTACTAGCTTATCGGGTTCCATCCGGCCCAATAACCAGAATGTACACTTTTGACCCTAATAATGGTGCGCGCACACACATATGGTATGTGCACATTTTTACATTCGTGACATACGATACTTTCTACAATGCTTGCTGACTTAGGCATTAGAATATTTTCCCTGGAACTTCCCGGGAATTGATTTCAGGTGACTCATAATCGATGAGTTCGGAAATGATTGTTTGGGTGGTTTCCAAACACATCACTAGGCAAAAATGTCAATTTCATTTTTTTGCCGATCTCTAAAAGTTAGAAAGATATAATGAAAATACAAATAACAATTACTATAAAAGAAAAAAGAAAACACATTTTATCTGGTTTACTGTTCGACGCGCTATGTTAACTACTCCATCCGTTTCAATTTAAATTGCTTATTTAATTTTTCAGAGTCTAACTTTATAAACTTTGATCCTAAATATAAAATTAATATATAATAAATATATCATGTGATATTGTTAGATTTGTCTAAACATATATTTTTTAAATATTAATTTTTTATGCAATATTATTATAATTAACTAAAGATATTTACGGTCAAACATGCTCATTAAATACCGTTAAAAAAGTAAATAAATAATTTAGAGTGAGACGGAGAGTAGCCAGTAACAATAATGATTGTCAAACCCTAGTATATGGGATGACTCATTTCCGAGAGTCATTTCCCACCTTCATTCAAAATTCAAAATTCAAAAATGGGAAGACTCAGCACAAAGACCGCCATTGAAGACCTCAGGAATGCCCGCATTCTGGAAAATCAGGTACTCCATCTGTGCGTGTTTTTCTTCTTCTCCATTTCCCTTTCTTTTTGTTGCTTGGTGAGCTCAATTGTTTCTGCTCTGTGATGAATAGGCTCGACTAGCTAGTTTAGGAGTGAAGAAAACCATAAAAGATCTGCGATCGATCACTTCATCTGCAAAGCCCACAAAGAGAAAAGGGCGGAAAGTTGATTATTCCGAGGCCCCTTTGCGCCGATCTGGCCGGCTGAAGGTGAAGAGCTCAGGGGAAAGTGGATTTTATATGCTTGATGATGGCTATGATGATGACGGTGAGAAGAAGCGTGCGAATGCACCTCCGTTGAGGAAGGCCCGAGGGGCGTCGCTTTCACAGGAAGCTTTGGCCCGCCGATGTAACAGTAAAGGAAGAGGGAGTTTGTATGATCCCACTTATGGGATTTCTTGCCATTTCTGCAGGTTAGATGTCTTTCCATTTCTAGAAATCTAATTTTTTGAAATTTTGATGATTCCTCCTGATGTGATGATGTTCGAGATGTTTTATTCTTTGATCTTTGGTGATGTGATGCACTTATTTGTGACAGTTTGCTTTAAATCCTAAATCTGTGATTTGAATGTGGTTAATCAATGCATTGTATGCCTCGATGATGTGAATGTGCTAAATTGTTGCCACCTGCTTCTATGTTGTTGCCTATGGCTCGCAATCTTCAACTTTTTCGGGAGCTTATACAACATTTGATGTCTGAGAATTGTGTAAAACTGTACGGATTTGAAATTTTAAATTCTGGCAAACCCCTTGAGATAGTGCCCTTTTAAGGATTCTAACATAGTATCAGATGAACGAGGAACGTTTGGTTATAAAAACTAGTTAATTTCAGTAGCTGTAGTTTTGACTAATATGTTAATATCACAATACACTTGCAGGCAGAAGAAATTGTGTGGTGAAGAAGATTGTAGAAGATGTGGTAAAATGGAATTGGATCAACCTTGTCTAGGTTTGTTTATTGGATTCAAAGTCTTTTCTTTCCTTGTTGACAATTATTTAGGTTGAAATGAACTGATAGAATCATTCTGCCACAGGGAAGTCGGATTGTTCTGTTTGTCACTCTACAAATGGTGTTTTCTGCCGAGCTTGTCTCAAAGTTAGGTATGGTGAAGGTAAGCCTGTCGATAAACTTCATCATTCTCATATGAAAATGTAGACTACTTTGGTGCAATTGTGTTTCATATAATTTGGTTGAACTCTTGCAGATATTGAGGATGTCAGAGCAAATGAGAACTGGATGTGCCCTCATTGCGTTGAACAGAAAGGAACTAAGCCCTACTGGATCTGTAACAGGTATGTATGCTTCATCGTGTTCCGTGTTGCCAAGGTAATTTTACTAACACCAAAATCTGACTGACGATAGTGGTGCTTCTATTGTGTTAGCTCCTTTTGCTTGAAGCGGCGAGATATAGAGCCACTTGGGATAGCCATTTATAAAGGTAGGTTTGTGTAAAAATGCTTCTGTATTCAAGCTCCATTTGCTTTGTGTTGAGGAGATGATATTTTTTTCCCTACTTTTCTTGAACGATAACAGCCCGGGAGATGGGATATGAGTCTGTAGCGCACTTTCTAATGGACAAGCTTCGGAAAGCAGACAAGGCAAGAACACGATGATGTTGATGGTGATGGTGATGACAATCAATAAACTGCAATTCTACAACTTGTAGGGACTAATTCTTCTGAAACCTGCTTAGAGGCATCTGTTGTAGTTTCTTTTTGTGGTTTTCATCAGCTGCATTGCTCGATTGACAAACATTTCTATCCTTTTTCGCGTCAAGCTGTAACCAAAATGTTGCACCAATACTCAGAGCGATAAATTTCAATAGACACACCAAAACTGACAGAGTGCTTAACTGCAAAGTAATAGTGTGAGACATGTTGCTCAAGATCCACAAAATTTTGAATATGTAGATCATTGTAATCATGTTCGTTCGAAATCTCAGAAACGCAATTTTGTGGCAAGGAAAAGAGTGGGATATGGAGGAAGGAAATAAAAGTTGCATTTCGATCATGTTCTTGTGGCCAAAATCTGTGAAAGCTAACCAAACTTGCCATCAACGGCAATAATGTTTGGTAGTCATTCTGCTCAAATGTATGAATATGCTGGGACCTGCATCAGAAACCAATCAACTGACTCGAGCAAGCATGGTTGTAGAGCCAATCTTTCTTATTGCAGATCCAATAATTAGCCATGCAAAGCATTAGCAGAACAGTATGATCAGCATTAGCACAACGTATCCAAGAAGAAATCAAGCTGAACCTTTATATTCTTTCGTCACTCATAAACAGTATCATAAAAGAAAAAAATAATAATGCAAGTTAAGGAGAAACTCAACAAATACTTTAAATGTTATCAAAAGTTTGATGTGAATTTTAAATGGACGAATCATAAAAAAAAATTCAAAACAGTCAAAACAACAAAATCAACATTTACTTTTAAAAAAATTGGTGCGATAAGATTATCTACAGTTCAGGAGCAATTTTGAATTGATAATATTTAACTCAATTCTAATTTATTATTCATATATATATATATGTATGCATATACTCTATGTTTAGTTTTAGTTTTTTTTGGAGCAGAAGATTTTTAGTTTTAGTTCAATTCTTTCATCTAAATAAGAAATCATCTTAGAATAAAAGGGACTAAAATGAAATCGTGTTAAAAAGAGTAGGCAAAATTTTGGGAAAAATCGTCTTTCCACAATTCTATGGAAAGACGGGGTTTAATTAGAATTATAAAAGGTAAAATGTCTTAGTTGCAATATTAAAATTTTATTATGCAACATGTAGTAGTTATAAAGTTTATAACCCAATTCATCCAACCCAAAAAAATTTATCTTCATTTCTTGTAATTTACAATTTAAACCTTGGTTTTTCCATGACTTATAGAAAGACTGTCTTGCAAGAGACGAACTCTTTAACAAGTTATATATAACGAAAAATCTAATAATATTAGATGTCAAACATACGAGCATTTGTGAGATTTAAAATTTATTATAATAAATTTTGGTTCCAAAAATATTAAAAAAAATGACTACGTATATCTAGATAGACGGAGTATCTTGCATTTTAAACTCTAATTTCATCAGTAAATGTAACTATTTGTTTCCCACTCAGCCTCCCTTGTTCCGCCACTAGTGCAACTTGAACTGGGACAAAGAGTATTTAATAACTATTTTTGTGAATGTTTTACTACCTCTGTTTCGTTGGATGTGTACCTCTGTTTCGTTGGATGTGATACCATAGGCTTAGGTGTTTGGAATTAGGTGAATGAAATGTGTGGATGAAATTAAATTTAGAAAAGAAAAAATAGAATGAATGAATAAAAATGAAAAAATCTTGCCATAAAATAAAGTGTGTCAAATTCATAAAACAATCAAAAAGGGAAAGTGTGTCACATCCAATGAAACAAATGTAGTAGTTTATGTATTGCTATGTACAAAATAATTAAAGAAGAAAAAGGAAAATAGAAAATGACAGATGAAAGCAGAAAGAAGAAGAAAGGCATCCTTTTAGTACTCCCTCCGGTGTTTTAATATTGGCACACTTTTTCTTTTTGGGTAATTTTTAAGCATTTTTTTTATTTCTTTTTTTTGCAAATTTCAGATTGTTTTCATTCACTCAATTTACTTTTTACTCTTTCAATGAAGTTGTAGTCGCACGATGTCGTCATTGTCATGGTCATTGTGAAACGATGGAATGGGAAAAAGCCGAATGTACCATCAGTACTGCTCCCCTCATGGGTTCTGTTTTAATCATGATCTCATTGGTTTTGGGGAAATTATTGATTAAATGAAAATAGAAAAAAAAAGAGTATTGGACTCTATTAAGACGAGCTTTTTAAATTTAGGTTATTTGCATTTATAACCCTGATTTTAACTTAAAAGTGTCAATATAACCCTGTAATTTGAAAAAATATCAATTTAACCCTAACTTATTATTGTATGTGTCAATCTAACCCTAACTTTATGAACAATTGTACCAATATACCCAAAGTCTATCTTCCTAGCGTTGATCGTTTATTTTCCGACGAAAAGAAAAAATGGGAATTACTAAAATGCCCTGGAGCTAAAATCTAAAAAATTTATCCCCGAATACCCCTCAAAGATGTTAACCCATTTATGTTGACCTCTCTTCTTGTTTTTCCAAAGCCGTTATTCATCCGCTACATCCTGAAACTTTCGCCGCCAGAAGAATTTCATTCTCTTTTGTTGAGGAATTCTGAATCAACGAAAGAACAATCTTATATCTATAATCCAGAGGAATCCCCACTACTAATATTGATAAGAAGAAAAAAAAGAAAAACTGTTGAACAAAAATCTACAATTCAGAGGAAAGCAGCCAATCGTTGAACAAAAATAAAAATCTGAGCCCTGCCGATGTCAACAACAAATTTATGTATTCATTGGAGGAAATAACATCAGTAATATAAAAAGGAGCTGAAAACGCCCAACTCGGCCCGCCGCCATAAGAAACGCGCAGCAGCCGGAAACCTCCACACTATCATAGATTTTCAAGTTTTTTAATTATTTATTTTTTAAAAAAAATGAGGGCAAATCGATCATTTAAAAAATGGCAATCAGACAATTGACTAAAAGGTCAACACAGTCAAAGGTCATTTTATCACTTTCTGAGATTGCGGGCTATATTGGCACTTTCAGCCTAAAGTCAGGGTTATTTTAGCACTTTACTCTTAAATTAATTTATAAGGTCTATGAAAAAACCTTCGAGCAGTTGTCGCTACTTCCTCTTCATCTCTCTTCAAAAAAATACTAATTTTCTTATTTGATATATTTTGAATGTTTATGTTATTGAATAGATGTAAAATTGTTTCTACACATTAGTATTGTTAATTGACTTGATAGATTAGATCCATATGTTCATGATGATCACTCGATTTAGTTGTTGACGTTGATGTATTTTGTCCGATCTGATTGTACAAGTTGTGTATTTGTGGTTTCTTTTGTGTTTTTATGCTAGGAGTTCTATTTGTTTAGATGTGTCGGTCTGTCTTTTTCAAGGCACTTGCAGCTGTAACAACATTGATCATGCTTTGAATAAGGGTTGTTACCATTTTTTAAGATCCTTTTTGGCGTAGTGATATTGGTGCGTGATAAACTCCTCTCTATCAAGTGGTCATGATTTTTGCGGGAAGCAAGTTAATATCCCGATGGCGATATCATAGTTTTTAGTGAATCTCTAATTTGTAATAGTAAAGACGATCAGTGTGGTTGACATGTAATTTAGATATCTTTGCAATGGATTAGTTATTGCTAGATACTAGTTAAATTCGATATCAATTCTACTTATTATAATCATTGTTGGCCATTTTCCCTTTTATTTTTAATTAAATCCGCCATTGGTGGGGGTGATTTATTAAGGGCCCCAATCCTTGTTAAAATATGAATTGATAGGTTGATTATCAGAGTAACATTTTAGGTAAACCATTTGCCTAGCAAAATGTATATCTAAATGTAATCTGGATACATTTTGAGTGTAGACGATGTGTTTCCAAAACTTGCAATCTCCACTTCTTGTGTTAATTGCAAGCATCCCCCCCCCAAGAGTTTTTTTGCTCGTGAAAAGTGTAGGGAGATGTTGTCTTCAGTTGGCTGGAACTGCAGGAGGAATTTTGAAAGTGCAAAATCCTTGTGATTTGAAGGAAGATTCACCTTTTGGTCTTCTTGGTAAGCTCTTTCCTGCAAAGTAAATCAGAAAAAAGTAGATTCCAAAGTATATACGTCAATTTAATCTAACAGTTGGCACTTCCATTTTGTCCAGAATCAATAGTCTCCTAATATGACCTGGGAGTGATTGAAATGAGAAAGAGGCTTCTGAAATTTTAGTTTAAGAACTTAACTTTTCCAATCCATCTGTTGGTTGATTTGCAACTCTGTTAATGTGCTTGAGAGTTGTATCTTGCACAATGGTCGTAAGATCACAAGCTAGATCATATAGTTTCCATGGAGCTTTCTCCGGGTATGTAATGCCGGTGAAAGCATTTGCGCAATCCAATTCAACCTGCAGTAGTGTCAATCCAAGAAATTTTCCATATTCAATCCTTAATCTAATGGCCAACAGCTCAACTTTTAAAGTTGAGTTTGCTTCACAGTAAACACTTTTTACGGCAATGAAATCGCCTCTAGAATCCCTAGAAAT
This sequence comes from Rubia occidens, assembly GCA_032360425.1. Lineage (NCBI taxonomy): Eukaryota > Viridiplantae > Streptophyta > Magnoliopsida > Gentianales > Rubiaceae > Rubia > Rubia occidens. Next base: position 7,150,896 of record JAUOBV010000003.1, read on the forward strand.
TATCCCTATACCTGCGTGAGGGATGTGCTAAACCATGATGCATCTACACTGATTTTATAGCCAAAATTTGGCAATTTCTAAGCAACAACCATGATCTGTGGTTTAGGCTTCACAAGCGGAGTTAGGCCTAGTGCCTGCCATCCCTTATCTATTTGATTTCCAGAGACAGCGGGTACTAATAGGCTAATAATAGGCTAACCTGTCCCAAAGTGAATGGTCGTGATTCCCCTGACTGGCCAATAATAGGCTAACCTATCCCAAAGTGAATCAAAATTATGTACTCCCTCCGTCCCAGCCAAATATGCACTTTAACTACTCACTTAGTCAAAATACTTAACTTTGTCCTCAAATTGAATTGATAAATAAGTTAGGATTTGTCGTATGTTATCTTGTTAGATTCGTAATAACATGTATTTTAAAATATCAACTTTTCATAAATTGTATTTACACACAATTATAGATATCAATGATCAAACTTTTTTTAGTCAACTGACTAAAGTCAAAGAGTGAATATTGCCCTAGGACGGAGGGAGTACTACTTTCCATTAAACAATTATGTACTACTTTCGATTAAGCAATAGCAAACTTGCAGGAATTTTAAAAGATGATCCAAAGAATCTGGACTTTCTTTACACATACAACATATGGAAACTATGTTGAATCTCATGAAAATCAAAACATTATCAAAAGGAAATATTGCATTTGTTAGTTTCCACATAAAAATCAAGAAGAGATTTGAATCTCCCTTTCCTATTCTCAAAAAGGTTATAAGCTGATTTAAAGTTGAACATACCTTTCCAGTTTAGCATCCATATCATTCTGTCCTCTCTTTGTTTGAGAGTTGAATCCTAAATAGTCTGAGTCCATGGTACATGTTCTGGTTTCTTAGTTTTCTTTCTTAAAGAACAAAATGCAGTTCTTAACAATCCAGTGTTTTTCCTTATTTAAGTCAGCATAGATTGGCTGCCATTATTGGTTTGACATTCTATGGAGTTTATTTTAAATTTTATGGAGTAGCTAATATAAGTTTATAACCTTATGGAGTTCATTGACATATCGTCCATTGAAAATAACAAGTCCCAAGATGTTCTCGACAGCATTTTGGTGGATCCCTGTATGTATGACTTGGATCCGTTGTGGGAATACATACTGATCCATTGATGTTAGAAAGAACTAAGTACGATTTGTTGCAGATATTGTTTCTTTTAATCTCTCTGCAAACATGTTTCATTTGATTTTCCATTTACTGGGTAGTTGTCAATTTAAGTTCATGATTTGACACACTCTGTACAGATTCATTAAATTTAGACAGCAGCATTAAGTTTCAATGTATTCTACATTTCTTTAATACACAGTTTGCCAGCCAGTCTTTCCGTAAATTTGTTTTGGTTTTGAATGTGTATTTCCTCTCATAACAGCAAATCTATGTGAAAGACAACGAATGGAAAGGATTCAAGAGAACCAAGAAGTATTACAGCATCTTGGAATCAGGAATATTGCCAATTCCTTGACGACTTTAGTGACTAGTGAAGATGTCCAAGCAAAGAAGATTGCAAGAAAGTTTGTTCCACCAATAAGGGAGAATGGTGAGGCTATGATGAGTATTGGTGAAATACTA
>JAUOBV010000003.1:7323065-7333396 GCA_032360425.1 Rubia occidens
TGCTCGTCGTCGTCGCTGAGAGTCAAAGGCTGGTTCTTGGGCTTGTTGTTCAACGGGTAGCCCGGTTTCCGACACATATTGAGCGGCTGCGGGTGGTGGACCTGGTCAGCGCCGCCGTCGGGGAGGGAAAACCCCACCATCGACTGCGGCGGCGGCGGCGGATGTTGCTGCTGCTGCTGCTGCATGCGGTGGTTCTGTGGTGGTAGTTGGTGGTGGTGCTGGAGGGACATCTCGAGGCCTAACATCCCAGAACCCATGTTTGAATACAGATTGTTGGCCATGGGATTAGTCTCCATAAGGGTTTTTTATATCAAGGAAAAAACGCAGTGAACATTTGAGAAAATGTGTAGAAAATGGTGCGAGAATCAAATGATTAGCGGACTGAAACAGGGGACGGGTTCTGAATGGGTAGAAAGCAAGAAAACCGATGAAAAGGACTTAAAAATTGGCATTGTTTTTATAATCTTGGGTAGTGCGTAACGATCGACGAATGTGATGATGCGGATGAATACTACTGACTAAGAACAGGGGATTGAGCATATGGTTTTAGACAGGCAACTGGGTTTCTTTGGCCCGTGGTTTTGGATTTTCGGCACCACTTATATTTTTAAAGTTATATTTTAGGCAATGCTGTGAGAAATACAGTCTTTTCACATCCTTATGAAACAACATTTAATTATAATAATAAAAAGTAAATGATCTAATTTGTAATATTAATTTTTTATTATACAACGTGTAATAGTTATAAAGTTTATAACCCGAAAGTTTTATCTTTCATTTATTTTAATTTTAATTTTAAATCTTGATCTTTCCATTGCTTATGGAAATATCTTCTTTCAAGAGAAACACTCTACTCCCTTCGTCCCACAACTATTGACCTTTTAACTTTTTCAAAATCAAATTTAGTAAATTTTGACCATTAATATAAGTTTATATATAGTATATGATAAAATTATTATATGAGATATTGTTAGATTCATTTTAACATTTATTTTTTAAATATCAACTTTTTATGCTGAATTAGTATACGTAGTTAAAGATATTGATGGTCAAAAATATTATTGGAGAATGTGAAAAAATAAATGACCAAAAATATTGGTTCGAAGGGAGTATATTTTAAGGGTTTCTTTTTGAAAGGTATTTGTACAGTGGTATAAAATGAATTTAATAACGTATACTGACGGCATGAGTCCACAGAGTTGTACGAAACTTGCATCTTTTCTGTGCTATTTGCCGTTCATTTCTCATAATGTTCATCTTTTTTAAAAGTGAAACGTGATTTTCAATGAATAATTTTTGATAAAGTGCAAATATAATTCTAAGTAGTTGGTGTAAGTGAAAACATACTCATTCTGGTAGATTTAGGCCGGAATTTGATTAAAAAAAACTATTTTACCCATATGCTTTTTTTTAAAAAAATAACTTTAAAAAGGATGAAAATTACATTTGTACCCTCCAAATCTTCTTCTTTTCTCCTTTCTCTGCCACCGTTCCTTCTCCGCTCTCCTTCTCCTTCTTCTCCACTCTCCTTCTCCGATGTGCGTCGCAGGGACTAAAAGGTTCTCCGATGCGCGTCGCATGGACTGGAAGGTGGTGGTGGCCTTGACGACTTTATCGTCGACGTGGATGCTCCAGAGAGAATCTTGAGCTTCTCGATTTCGTCGTGGAGCTCGACCTCAGAGTCGACAAAATAGGGTTTCAGTGAAGCTTGATCTCGTCGTGGCGCTCGATCTCGATTTCATCATGGAGCTCAATCTTGTCGTGGAGCTAGGGTTTTTGTGGCAGAGGGCTAGGCATCGAGCAGCTAGGCTTGTGGTGATAGGTGGGCAAGGGTTTCACAGTGGTGGGGAGGCTGGAAGGGTGGTAGTGGTGTGAGGCTTGCCGGAGGGGCAGAGGTGGTGGCAGGGCTGAAAGGTGGTTGTGGCGAGGATGTAGGTGGTGGTGGGGGATGGAAGGTGGTTGTGGCTGGGTTGGAAGTGGGGTGGTGGCGAGGCTAGCTGGGTGGTCGTGGTGGCAGATCGAGGATGGCTGGAGGGGGGTAGGGGTGGTGAAGGCTGGAGGGGGTGGTGGTGGTGGTCTGAGGGCAAAATTGTCCTAACACTTATAGGCTTTAGATCAAATGGCATTTTAGTCATTTTATCTACGATCAATGTCGATCAAAGCCAAAAATAGTGTTTTAGGGTTATATTGACACTTTTATTATTTAGGTAGAGTTGCTTTTGCACTAAAAATTATCTGAGAGTTATATTGACAGTTACTTAAGTACGTAGGGTTATATTTGGTATATATCCCTTTATTGAATGTAGGAGTAGCATCTTGTTGATTGGCCAACGTTTAAAACTTATTTTGCTCGTTAACGAGAAAAATAAGGTTAGAACATCGTAGATTCTATGAATCTCTTACTCCCTCTGGTCCCTTTTAAATGGCTCCAACTTTTGGGCACACATTTTTTCAAAAAGTAAAATGAATGGTAGAGATTGTATTGAAAGTGTAAAAAGTAAATTGTGTGGATGAAAACAATCTAGGATTTACTAACAGAGGAAAGAGCCAATAAAAGAAAACCATCCCAAAAAGGAAAGTGAGACATATACAAAGGACCAGAGGGAGTATGATATCTAGGTTGTGTATCTAGAATTGATGTCACGGTTTAGTTTTTATTTTGACCAGGTTTACTGACTAAATTGATGTATTGATGTTTTGATGTTTTATAATGGGTTTATTTGAATTATGCTTATGTTCTAACATATTGTTGAAAGATGAAATCATTTGAAAAATACAAGCTTGATGTAAGACATGTAGTTAATAAAGTTTAAGTTTTCGACTGACCCTAGAGAGGTTCACATATTATGTAATGAGGTTTATTTATTTGTCTAATGATGTTCTCATTTATACAACATAGTTTACACAGTTTAAAAACTGGTAACCTAGATATTTCAAAATACTAATGATGTTCCTCCTTTAGAAATGACGTTCATAGATTATATGATGACATTCTGCTCCATACAGCAACATATCAATTTCTTTTTAACCTCAAAAAAGAAATACACAAAACTGTTCTGCTTAATTGTTTACTTTTGTAACTTTTTTATGCACTTTTACAACTACCATAATGATTAATGGTTTCCAATTCTTAGTGTATTTTTATGTCTCTTGAAAAAAACAATGAAACTTTAATGAATCTTATTAATGAACCATTATTTTCCCACTTCTTTATATGTAGTGACTTAAATATTTTTTTAACGTTCTTCATTTTGCATTTCTTCATTCTTTCATTTACTGTTTTGAAATACGGAGTATTTTTTTCGTTCATAAACTCAAAAACATGGAATTCTTTCCAAATTTTTCATCTCTTGAAGATGATTTTTTATTGGGTTTGCAGTTCGTCTCCCCTTTCTTGATGATTTCATGGCGTTTATAGGGGTTTGCACTTCTCGGCGAGGCGCTGTGAGTAAGAGTCTGTTCAAGGGGAGTAACATCCACCTGGTCATGTTTACAAGGAAAGCAAATAGTGAAAATTGGGAGTTTTATAGCTTGATGAAGATGAAGGTTTGCATGAGGCACTCTCACTGAGTGGAAGAAAATGTATGGGGGTGAGGTTTGGGAAGCTCTTCATATTTGATATTTCAGGCAATGTTTCTTTGTTCAACCCTTTCTCGGGTGTGCATATTGAACTTCCTAATTGCGGAAAAAACCTTATTGATGAGTACGCTTACACAAGGAAAGGTGTTTTGTCCATCAATCCATCTTTATCTTTAAAATTTGTTCTTATGGTGATTTTTGAATCAGGCAGTTCGGGAGTTTGGAGGTCTTAAGATAAGACCTGAATGAAGGTTAAACCTATTTACAAGTTTTGTGATATTAAATTTCACAATGATATGTTTTATGCAACTTTGGATAATGATTATGTTTATGAAATTTAGTTTTGGGATCCCTTTGGATCGGATATCAGTATGGAAAAGCTCATACTCAGTGATATTCCCTTTGTTACTGATAAGTTTAGGTTTGGCTCAGAGAATCATCTTGTGGAATCATCAGATGACAAGTTTCTTTCAGTTTGGTGTTATGTCGGATTTCATTCAATGTTTGAAATCATCGAATTAGATGTGACAAACTGCTAGTGGAAAAAACTTGCAGGTTTAGGAAAAGATGCAATGTTTTAAGGAATAAATGCCTATCTGTTGGTTGATGCCTCGTCATTTTCTAATACTATTGTGAACCCAAATGCATTTATCTCACTGGTGAAGCCATGCGTAATCATTTCCAGGGTGATGGCGTACCGGAGGCGGGGGCTTATGATCTTGAAGATGGGAGGATAGATTATTTAGATGCTAGTCATCCATATCGTTTTATTCATGGAATTGAATCTCTGTGAATTGTTCCATCCTCTTGAGATTAGGCTGATGTTTTTTTTTATAATGTTTTTGTTGTAGTTTGAATGTTTTTCTTGAATGAAGACCTTCCTATGTTATATAATGAGGTTTATTCGAATTATGTTGATGTTTGTTGCTTATTTTGTTGTATGTTTTGGAATTGAGTCTTATGAGCTTTGGTACTATGTAATGAGGTTCTGAACTATAGGGAACATGCTTTTGCAAAGTGTAAAAAATGGTAAATAATGAATGTCATAAAGCTGATGATGTTCCTTATCTTGAAATGAAGTTTATATATTATATGATGAGGTTTTGCTTATGAGTTTTTGAATGAAATCTTGATTTCACTTATTGAGGTTTCTATGTTTTGAAATGAGGTTTATTATTGAATTATGCTGATGCTTTACATATCTTGTTGTATGCTTGGGATTGGGGTTTTAAGGTTTTGGTATTATGCAATGAGGTTCAATTGTTATATAATGATGTTCCTCATCTAGAAAATGAAATTCTTTCATAAATTAATTTGACTAGAAGTACTATAGAAACATAACTAGAAACTGCAAACATCATTGCCAAAAAGTGTAACCTCATTCAGTATTATAGAAACATCAGTAGAAGTAGTAAAAATATTTGATATTCAAACTTTGAAAAATTCAAAAGCAGGTAACCAAGGAATGTCAAATGCTAATAATGTTCCTTATCAGGAAATGCGGCTCTTACATAATAGGGCGAACAAATTGGGAGACCCCTGAACTCCCTCTATCATTCACCTTTAGTCCCTTATCTTTTTTTAAACACTTTTGGCTCCTCAACTTGCAAACTGCTAAGTCGTGACTCTTCCGTCTAAAAAAAGCATTAACTTTAGTAAAATAACGTTAATTTTAAGGACAAATATGTCATTTCCTATTTTCCTATTTCTTTTTTCCCATTTTCTTTTCTTTTTCCCATTCCCATTTCCGTTTCCATTTCCCTTTGGTTTATTATTTTATGCTTTTCTAATTTTTCTCTTAAACCATCGTCTTCAGCGGCGTGACGGTGGCAGAGACGATCGGCTGGGCAAGGGTTTGGGTTGGGATGGCGGTGGGGGGCTTGGTCTAGGACGACAGTGGTGGGAGAAAATGTGGTGGGGCATGGGCAGAGACGGTGGTGCAGGTGGCTGAGGAAGGGACGTTGGGAAGATTGATAGGGTCAACTTGCGGAAGGGGTGGGGCAATAGGGATCAATAGGTGGTGGAGATGGGGTGGCGCGAGGCTGCGTGTGGTCAGCAGGCGGAGGGGGATCAGAACTGGCACATGGCAAATATGGAGAATGTCAGTGCTTTGATTGAGTTCATAGGTCGAGAAATGAGATCAACGTCACAATCGTGCCACTCGGCGAGGCCCATTAGGCCACTGATTAGTTTCATCTGTTCTGGCTGGCGGAGGCGGCAAGTAGTGTAGGGGTGGTAGATGGAGGGGGTACAGGTGGTAAGGTGACAGAGAAATGGGCTGAGGTGGAGAAACTCAGCGGAGAGATGGAAATGGGAAGAGGAAGGGGTTTGAGAAAAGGAAAAGGAAAAAAGAAATAGAGAAAATGGAAGAAGGAAAAAAAGAGGAAAATGAGCAAGGAAAGAGGAAAAGGGGGAAAAAAGAAAAATGAGGAAAGAAAAAGGAAAATTTGAAATTACTAATTTTGCCCCTAAAATTGATGTTTTTGACTGAAGTTAATGTTTTGACTAGACGGAAGGACCACGACTTAGCAGTTTTGTTAGTTTAGGGGCCAAAAGTGTTCAAAAAATATATTAGGGGCTAAAGGTGAACGATGGAGGGAGTTCGAGGACTCCCAAGTTGTTCGCCCTACATAACATGATGAGGTTTTGATAATTTCAGTTGAATAAATAACCATAATACTTAAATCTAGTATTACATAATAACCTGAACACAACAACTTTATGTTTACACAAAACAAATCAAAACAAGTGTGGGTTTGGTGTCTTGGAGTCAAATTCATTGGCACATGACTTCTTCCTTTCAATGCTCATTTCGTTTGTCATTGTTTATTCCTGATTAAAGATGGTTTGTGCAAGTTTTCTTCCTGCTTGAGTTGTCGTGCTGGTTTATGAAACTATAGGCTATTCGACGCATGAGGTTAGGGCGTTGATGGTGGTTGAGTGGTTATCAAAGGATTCTTCCAAAATTCTTCTTGGTTCAATGTTTCCTTCACTCTTTAATACCAAATTGTAGAATTTCCTTGTCATTTGTAAACGTCTTGGTATTTTGTCTCTCAATGCTGGTGCCTAGCAATCAAGGAAATGTATACAATCAAGGCAGTTTAGAAGAACATCAATATTCAAAATGCAAACATCACTGATAAGAGTAGTAACCTCATCTATAATTATAGAAACCTCAACCAAAGTACTAAGAAATTCAGATACTGATTATACTACTATTTCATTCAAAAAAGCTCATCCGAAAATCAATAAACATCAGTATTCAAACTGCAAACATCACTGCTTAAAATATTAACCCCATTAAGAAGCATAAAAACATCACCAGAATTGCTAAAACATAAGATGTTCACACTACTATTTAATTCATAAAAACTCGTCCATAATTGAATTAATATTGAAAAAATTCATTACCTGTATTGTGCATGAGATCTTTGTTTCGTTGTTCTATATTTTCCATTTTTCCCATCTTAGTCCATCTCAAACTAATGTATTCGTCCGGGATTCTTTTTCTGTTGCACAAGTGTAGTACACGTAGGTTGTGACTGTAGAGGAACCAGACTTCGCCAAAGTGTTTGAAGGAACATCTCACTTTTGCCTGCTTAGTTGCTGTTGGTATTGTATATAGAACATATTTTTGATTTTGAGGTACTGTTTTCATGCATAAATTCATAAATACACAAGGTTCCTCCATTCATTCCGAGATATGCTCTTGATGCCATTCCAATATCCCATTGTAGCTTGAAATCTTTGTAGATCCCATGCGTGTGGATTCTTGTTGCGTGTTTGAGGATTGATGGGCCTTCTTCTTTGTCTCTTGGTCTTGCTTTGGAACAATAGAACTCATTACCTGCTTCTTTGATTCTCTAGTTATGGATCGTTGCACTGTAGATCTAATAAAATTTGATGACCGTTGTAGTCTTTGATGCTTTGAAGCTAATGACAACATTGGTGCTTTCACTTCTTTAGGAAGACAATGTCCTACCTGAGAAGTAGTCCTTACTTAGGGTCATGGACCATTTATCTCGAAGAGTGCACAGTTGCTTGAACCAAGTATAATCTTGTAGTTGATATTTGTTGATCATTTATGCCTATTCTTTCTCAAATTCGTCCTCATTTGTGCAAAACATAAGGCACTTGTTAAATGCCTTGTTGAATTCAGAGTCATTTCTCAAATTGATGTATGGCCCATGGTATTTTGTTTTAGATGACTTATACAAAACATATGCCTTGTGTTAGGTACACATGCCATCAAAATAAGCAAGTAAACACCAGGTTATTTGCAGGCATAAACAATGTGAACCTAGATTTTTCAAACATCATCTGCAGTTTCATAAACATCAGCAGGAAAAACAGAACCTTAGGCCATATTATTCACACATAAAAAAAACATTAACCTCAACTATAGGTTCTCAAATACCATTAGAAAAAAACTCAATTGCTATTATTCAGACATCAAAAAATAAATAAAAGCAACCTAAACTTCATATATGCAAAGTAGCAGTAGGAAAAAAATAACCTCATGCTATATTATTCACAGATTATCTGTAAAAATATAAATCTCGGTCCATATGATTCAAACATTAAAAAAATAGCAACCTCAACTTCAGGTTTACAAAACATTAGTAGGTAAAAGAACAACCTCATGCCAAATTATTTAAACATCATCAGTAAAAGCTGAAACCCCATGTTATATTATTCAGACATCAACAAGAAGAAAAATGTGTGTGGATTATACTTCTTGTATGGCCTTTGTTATTGTTTGATCATGATCTGTGAAAATTGTGATTGGCTCATTTTCTCTTATGCGTTTCTTGAATGTTTTCAACAAACACACAAATGTTTCTGCAGTTTCATCGTTGATGAAGACACATAAAAAAAATGAAATTCCTTTTGTGATTGTTGATACCGACAAAGGAAGCGCATATGAGGTTGTATTTGTTAGTTCAATATACTGTATCGAAAACCAACAAATCACCATATATCTTGAAATCCTCAGCTATCATGGAATCCCTCTAGAGTAATGCAGACATTCTTCCCTCAGTGTCGAGCTTTACCCTAAAAAAGAAACCTTCTTCTTTTTCATCTTGTTTTATGAGCATATCAATTAATTTTTTAGCATCTCCGGCTTCTATTTGTTTCACTCTCAGTCTACTCACATAATTGATGTGGTCCCTCATGGTGCACCCGAGAAAGTCCTCACATCCAACATTATTTACCATATACATGTATCCATTAGTTGGTGTCAGTCTAGCCTTTTCCATCACTTCAATTGCTCTTCCCCTTTTCGAGGCCTATTTTCCTCACTTCAATGCAGATGTTGCCATTGAGGACGAGTGAGTTTATGGTTGTGAGTTACGATGTGTTGATGGACTGTGTACTTGTCATCTTCGATCAACTTGATAAAAAAAATTAGCTCTGCAACCTGTTCTTGTTGGAAACAGTTCATTCCTCTTTCTATTGTTATTCTCAACTGCAAGAGTTAAGGACTTGTTGTTCGTTCTGCCATCACAGGAACAGTATAGTATCTACCATTCAGCTTGCTGTGGTTTGTCATGCTTCTTGTTGATTTTCATATACTAAAATCTCTTGCTTTGGAGTGGCAGCGGTATAAGTCTTCCAACTCTTCCCATGTTCTTCCTGTTACACCTTCCAAGCAATCTTAAACATCTATTTCTTGCATTTCATTATCAGCCCCTGTTTTATAAACATGAAACAGAAACAACAGTGAACCTCATTATCTATATATAAACCTCAACAGAGAAAACAACAACCTCATGCTATACTATGAATACCTCAAAAAAAGATGAAGAAAAAGCAACCTTATCTTCATGTATACTAGACAACAATAGAAAAGGAACTGGAATTTCATGCTATATCCTTCACACATCATCAGGACACACCAACAAAAAAGTAGGGAACATCATTCATATAATGGATATAGATTTACTGATCAAGCATTCCTAGTCACAACTCAATGCACTAGCATTGCAATACAAAAATCAACTCAATAACCGTAAACCTCATTTTGTATATATAAACATTAGCAGATAAACAAGAAGCCTCAATTTTTTATATTTTTTTTTGCAGATTTTGTAGTGCTTGTTGCAGCTCAATGTAATTTACTCATGATATTTAGAATTCCATGTTCTTCGTGGCCATAATTTTCATCTCTTTTGCTTGGATATTGTAGTAAGTTCCCGATTTGTGTGTTGAGATTCACGTTGCTTGTCGATTGTGCTTTTCCTATGTTTCGAACAACCAAAACATCGTATTCATCATATTCATCTTAGCGCAGCCTAAATTGAAGCAGTTTTAAGCAAAAATCTACTTACCTAGTCGAATCTTCATGTTGTTCATGATTTGAAGCTCAACTAAATCGTCGTCCGTGCTCATGACTTTGATTACGTCAAGATGCTGCTGAATTCCGGCGTGAATTTGTCGTGATCGCGAGGAGGTTTGGTTTTGGTGATGAAGATCAGATTCAGCAAAATCGGGATTAAGATTTGGGGAAGATCTGATTGAAGAGAAAGCGGTTATCTTGGAATTGATATTGAGAGAGCGGTTCTCAGACTTTTTAAGTATGGCACCAATTTTTTTATAATTATGTGCTGCCCCCAAAATCTATAGGAAGATGCCCTTGCCTAAATTTTAGCATGTCTAATAGGAGACCATTTAAAAAAAAAACCAATGATAATTAATTATAATTTGTTATGAAAGTTATTCAAACTTGATTTTTTTAAATAATTGGTGAA
>JAUOBV010000003.1:7386025-7397598 GCA_032360425.1 Rubia occidens
TTAAATCTTATTTTCATACCAAAAAAAGTGAGGCCTTTCTCTCTTCGTTCTCCACTCTTTCCCGACTGCTACGCCGCCGCCGCCTTGCCCATCCTTTTCTTCTTCTTCCTTGGTTCCCTCCTCTAGCTCGCCATTAATTCCATCCTTGCTTCCATACTTCGTCGCCATCCACTGCATAAATGACCTCTATATGGACAACCTGCCCTTCACGTGTACAAAATTCTGAGTTCACGGCTCTTGTCATTTCTGGCATTATTTACAAGCCAAACAATTTTATGCTCTGCACTACAGGTAACCTCACATGACATCAAATTTGACAAAGAAATAGAGCACAATCAGACAAACCTCATTCATTCATTCAGACTACATCATTGCAATAATATGGAATGAATGAGAAAAGAGAAATCTTAAAGCACATATCATTTCAGTCCGACTAATCCAAGATGGTAATCACAAAAAAGAACATAAAGTACCTAATCCAATAGTTTTTATACAAATCCACCTCACAGTAAGCACATTTTAATCATCTAAAAAATCCACATACCACAAACTGTGGTCCAATGCCTACGATAAATAAATTGGCCCCGAGGGGGAAATGTTATAATCTGGCTCACAAAAAATAGTCGAGGTAGAGCGCAACCAGAATATAATCGGTCGGGGCAGAGCATAATCTCCACAAAAAACAATATAAATAGCCTCACATTACTCTGAATAAGCCGAGGCAGAGCCCTTCTTCTCGGTTTACCAAAAATACAAAACCCTAACTCTTTAGAAAACTGAATTTTCTAACCGCCTCATTCTCAAACCAACCACAACCATTAGAAACGCAGCCTTAATCAGTTTTAGCACCAATTCATACCCAAAACAGCATAAAAGAGAATTATTAGCAACAGTAATGATTCAGGCATACCATATTTTTTACCTCCCCTGTTTTAGGCCCCAATGAGTAACTCGGTCGGCGGCTCTGTTACAGTACTCGTTCGACGACGTGGAACGATGGCAACGGTGGTTGGCGAGCTTTTCCTTCGAGTCCAGCGGCCTGGAACGATGGCAACGGAAAAGGTGAACAGGGTGAAAGTTTTGGAGAAGAAGATGAAGCGTAGCGGGAAAAAATGAAAAAGGGTAGTAAAGAAATTTGGGGGAAAAGGATTGAAAAGAGAGAAGGGACTAATCCATCTTTTCATCTTTCTTTAATTTTTTTTCTTTTTTAAAGTGAGGGGTACAATCGTCATTTACTACAAAATCAGCCTACTCCGGCGTTGACAATCAAAGTCAACGGATCTCAGGGTTATTTTGGCACTTATTTCATAAAGTTAGGGTTATTTTGACACTTTCTGATTTTACAAGGTTATATTGACACTTTCAGCCTAAAGTCATGGTTATTTTAGCACTTTACTCTTTTTAAATCCTGACCATCTATTAATCACTATCACTAATTCCTGCTGGTGAATTACCTCCGTCAATTTTACTAAATTGATGGATCAATTTATTATCTTGGTGGGCCGGATAATGAGTTATAGCGGGCCTTCCATGAGTTGATTAATAAAGCCCACGAGATAAGGACTGGCCCGGTAATCTCTGAAAATTTTATGCTAGACCGTGGGCTCCACATTGTCCAATCTTACGTTGCTTCAAAGAATGGAAAGGAGACCTCGTTATTTGGCCTTCATACTCCAATTCTGGCCATCCTGCTGTTGGGTTGCCCCAAGGAGGCCTACATTATTGCCAAATTTCCCTGAACGAGATTAGAAACGCACAAATCCTTTAAATGCAAGAGTTCAAAAAAAAATGTTAAGACTAGGAAACACCGAGAGAGTGCTGATTGTATATGTACAAGTCCAAAAGAGATTATTCTAAATTAAGTTGGGATAATTCAGAGCGGTTCTTGAATTTCAGGAAGGAATTACTTAACCACGAGAAAACAAACACATCCCTTGCGGATGCATAATTTATGGACTGTGAAATGGTAGCAAGATTTCGGGATTTGCTCATCGCTACCATTTCACGATCCATGAACTATGCACCTTGTTGGATGTAGACTCTGTCAATTCTGTCGTAGTTAAGTTGTAACTTAGAAAGCCAAGAATCACTCAGAGGGGGATGGGGGTGGGCAGGAGCATGGTTCAGTACATTAAGAGCTTCAAGGCCTTGTTGTTTTCCTCCACAGCGTACTCGTAACCAAGTCTATTGGCTCGGTCCCGGAATTCATCCATTTCCCTCGGTGCAACTTGGATACCGACTAACACATTTGCACCTGTGTCTCCCTATAGAGTAAAAGGAAAGAAGGCAGAAATCACATTAATAAACTTCATGATAAATGAACTCCTATCTAGACAAAAAATCAACTCGAATACTCCCTTTGATGAGTTCAAAAGGGATGAGAACAGATACCATCATCAACTTGTTCAAACTTCAAGCACCATAGAATCGCAAAGCAAAACATTTTCATGCGTACTAACAAAGCAAAACAACTGATAGGCTTTCTGGGATTTTAACCTGTGCTCGGTAATGGAACAAACTTATGTTCCAACGTGGACTGAAAGCATCCAAGAATTTCATCAGAGCCCTTGGCTTCTCAGGGAAGACAAATCGGCAAAGAACCTCGTCCTGAAGGTGTGAACGGCCACCCGACTGAAAGATTTCAACAATCATATCAATACAAGTATATTGCCTAGTCTAAAAGCAAACTTTCCAACCATCAAGCGGGATGCTTTTCATGCCTATTAATCAAGAATCATCACGACTCAAGAGAACAGATTTTCACAAGATTAGTTACCAAATATCGGAGATGATCTTTGACCAAGTCATTGTTTGTTAGATCCAAGGTCTCAAGCTTTGACGACTCCATTTTGGTTAACATTGCTTCCAGTTCAGCTTTTGTGTGCATGCCAACACTGCACAAATTAGTGGTACATGTGAGAATTTAGTTTACAAAAGTGGATTTAGTCACATTAGGACTGTAGGACATCCCTCAAAAATGAAGAGAAAAATCAGAAGAAGCTTGCCTGTACAGTACTAAAGCTTGTTCTTTCTCAGAATTATATCTATACTTGAATTCAGTAATATTGATATCTCCCACCTGCAAACCAAATATATTGAGCTCAGAAGTTAAAAAATACCATAACTGATACAATAATTAGCTACGTAGATTGAGTGGCTAACATTTTCACAAAATCTCGTAAAGCTTCCAGGCTCCTCTGGCAGGAATGTAGCAAGCACAGCTTCCTTCTGTCTACCAACATTTGCTAGTTCAGTAACCAATCTCAGTCTATCAAAATTCATGTTGGCCCCGCTAGTTATGGCCACAACATTTTCACACTTCAGTCCATAATATCGGCAGTAGGCTTCTGCCCCTGCATGTGCAAGAGCACCTGCGGGTTCTAAAATGTTCCTCTTTTCTTCAAACATGTCCTGTAAGAGAAGCAAAGAAGTTAGACAAAACGATACACTCATAGGACAACTCACTTCGATCACTACATAAGATCAAACAATTCACTTTAAAAGAAGGGATAAGAAATGAAAAATCAGAGCTTTATTGATGCACACATGGCATCACGGCTAACCAGAACTATTCCATCAATCAAGTTTTTACAGAGTCTGAAGGTCTCTTCACCAACCATTTTGACAGCTACCCCATCAGCAAACCCTCCGACTTGATCAAGCACTATTCTTTGACCATGGTGCAATGACAAGGCCATTGCATTCGCATCAAAAGGCTCCACCCCAATGATCTTTATCTCGGGAAAAACACTCCTAAGATAAGCAGCAATCCCAGCTATCAAGCCGCCACCACCCACAGGCACAAATATCGCGTGCAAACCTTCTAGGTCCTTCATCTGGCGCACAATCTCCATTCCCACAGTTCCCTGCCCGCTAATCACATCCGGATGATCAAATGGAGGTATAAACGTTCTGCCTTCTTCCAAAGCTCGATTTTTGGCATATGCTTGCGCTTCATCATATGAATCTCCCACAAGGACAACAGTAGCACCCAATCGCTCAACCGACATCCACTAAACATCAAAAATCCAAAAATCCACTCAACAACCTCAATACATTAACACATTTCCTTAATAAACAGACAAACATTCGTATAAAAGAGCGAGCAAAAACCTTAATCTCTGGCGTAGTAACCGGCATTGCAATAACAGCACTGCATCCGAGCTTCTTGGCAGCTAAGGCCGTACCTTGAGCATGATTTCCAGCTGAAGAGCATATCACTCCTTTCTTCAGCTGCTCTGGAGTAAGTTTAGCCATCATGTTATAAGCTCCGCGAAGCTTAAAAGAGAAAACCTGCCAACAAACAACACCACCATACATTTGTTATTTTAACACTAGTAAAACTAAATTCAACCAACAGATCTATCTTCCATCGTCAAATCAGTGGATTTATCAAAAATGTATAAAATACACGTACTGGTTGGAGATCTTCGCGCTTGAGCCAAACATTGACTCCCAGCCTTTTGGAGAGCTTGGTGGCGAGCTCCAGCTCCGATTCTCTCGCCACGTCATACACCTTCGACATCAAGATTTTCCTCAGGTACTCCGTCTCCCCTAACGAACCGTTCTCCCGGTCCAACCAGGGGTTCCGCAGAAGAAAACCCGGTTCGCATTGCAGAGAAGAAGGGGATACGGTCAAGAACGGCGGCGATTGGGAATGAACCGGAAGAGTCGTTTCAGTCAATGGGTTGTCGAGGGTAGGATTGGAAACGGCGTAGATTGCACAGCCTGAGCTGTAACGGTTGCTCTTCCTGAATGCCGTACGGCCGCCGCCGCAGCCGCCGCTGAGGGCGGCCAATTTCGGCCGGAGAGGCGGCGTTCTGGTCGGTACGAACCCTAGAGCTTCCATTTCTCGTCCGAATGTTTGAATGCAGAGGCGGGCGGGATGTAATAGGTGACGGCGGAGTACGGCTGCGATTAATGGAATAGCTTCCGCGGGTATTTATAACGTGAGAATTAAAGGGTTTGTTTTTCTTCAGAGGGAAATGGCCTAGAAATTTTTTTATGCGGGGGATTTCTAGAAATGGCCATTGATTTCTAATGATTCATGGGGTAGGGTCCACGTGGTGGCTGAGGAATGCTTGTCTCTTGTTTCTCGGTGGAAGGACACGCAGTCACACACCACCCTGTAGAATTGCAATTTTTATATTTTCTCAGTTGAAAAACATGACTACTCCCTCCGTCCAGCTAGATTTACACTGACATTATTATCACGTTGTTTAAAAAATATATTTTACCGTTAATATTTTTATCAACGTATGATAACGAAAAATAAAAAAATTGATATTTAAAAACTACTTATCATGATGAATTGACTAATATCATATACGATAATATTATTGTTCATAAATCTATTCAAATAACAATCAAACTTTGATTATAAATAGTGTTAAAAAAAATAGAAGTGCAAATAGAGTTGGGATAGGGGAGTATGTTTAGCACTATAGGTTTAGGTGTTGTTTTTTTCAAGTTGGAATGTATGGAGAGAATTAAGTGCAAAGAAAAAAAGTTTAATGAGTGGTTGAGAATGATCACTTTTTGCTATAGATGGAAAGGTGATCAACTTAGTAAAATATACGAAAATGAAAAGTATGTCAAACGCAGTGAAACAAATGGAGTAACCACTCCCTTGCCTTTTCTAGTGGCTACATAAGTTTCCAAAAGGTAAATTATCACTCTAATTTCACAAATCTTGTTTAAAATCAACTAACCGTTAAATAGAATTATTTTATAGTGTACTAAAATAATTTAATATTTATTGTGATGATATACTTATAATTATAAAAAACTTTTAAAATAAACTTAAACGTATAACTAATTTTATTTCAGCTTTAAAATTATAAAAATTAATTTTTTATTATTGATCTGAACCGTTAGACAATCTAAAAAAAAAACCCTTCTCAACACTTTGAAATCTAATTTATTTCAAATGAAATAATCAGTTGTAGTGGGTTGTCGCAAAAGAGACCGTTTCTTTTCCATGTCATTGCAATTAAACCATAATAAGTAGTTTCGCATTGTTTAACTGATGATATAACATAATTGATGTGATAATAGTGATTATAATAACTTCTTGAACAATGCAAGGATGCCTGCATTCCACACGGAGGCCTGAATACGGACATCTACAAAACCCATTAATCTGCGGATTACATTTGCATAATCCCATGTAATCCCCAGGTCTTCCACCATTTTTATGGGAAATTACAACTCTTTACTAATATTACCCTTCAAATTTACAAAAGTATCCCTACATATTTTAAACAAGGCAATAATTAAAAATCCCTGCAGCAACAACACTCAACCATCTTCAAGCTATGTGCCTCAACTCCATCCGTTCTCAGCAACATCACAACATGTGGATTCAAATCATGCTGTGAAGATTAATGCAAAACAATTAAACATCGAAAACTAAGACCAATACAGATTAACACGAAAAACATAAACATACAACCAAGAATACCAAGAACAAAGTAAAGATCCGAAAGCACAAATCTGGGCCTCAAATCAAACATGCATGAGTAAAAATTGACCCGAAGAATGAACATCAACCCAAAAGCCCCAAATTCACGAACAAGTAACCCTAAAATACAAAGAACTTCAACAAAATGGATAACAAACCATTTTAAAATCCACCAGCTACTCAAAATGAAATAAAAATTCATATTTTGACCACAAATTTACAACTTCAAACCATTATTCAACCAGATCTAAAAACACGAACAACAAACACATGGTTTTTAAAACCCAAACCAACTAAAAAAAATTTGAGATGGAGTTCACAAATAAAACAAGTTTTCAAGCTCTCACCTTCTAAAAACAACAACAAACTTACCGATTGAAGCAAAAAAATGTTTGAATTGGTGTATAAGTTTAAGTGTGTCACATCCAATAAAACGGAGGAAGTACTTAATATCTTTTATTGAGAATAATTAAAATTTATGAAAAAATAATCTTTTGAAAATATGTGCTAAAATTTAATTTTGAAAAAATGTTTGATACTTAACATGTTATACCAGTAATATTTAAATTTATACACTAATTTAATTTTATAATTAAAATTAATAAATTTTAACTAAATATATAGTTAATTGCAGTTTTGAAATAACACGGGGGAGTGTTTAGAATCATGCAACCCATAAAAACATATGAAGTACTGATTTCTCCATGTGAAGAAATGGTCATGCATTAGTTAGTGGCCAAATTCCAGATGTCAAGGAATCGGCATCTAAACTTAAGGTAGTCAAATGGGGGTCAAATAAGAGTTGAGTAAAATGAGTAATTAAAAAATATGGACATAACCCATTTTGATCCATTTTATGATGGATTAAAAATGGGTCGGGTCAAAACGGATCGAGTTGAAACCCGCTCAACTCGCAGGTTGAAAGTCATTCAACTCACGGGTCAAAAATGGGTAAACCCGCTGGTTTCAACCCACATATAAACTCATATGGATTTATGCATCAACCCATGTGGATAAAACCTGCGGGTTTCAACCTATATATTAACGCATATGAGTTTATATACCAACCCAAATGAGTAAACCCGCAAGTTTTAACCCATATAAGTAAATCCGCAGTCAATCCACAAACTCAGCCCGCTCAACCAATGTTTTTTAACTACCCATTTGACCAATTACCCATTTTACCCATACTCATACGGGTTTAAAATTAGATAACCCGCTTGACCCGCAGGTTACGGGTCTATTTTGCCATCCCTATCTAAACTTGTTTATTGCATTATCTTAATTTGCAAGAAAATTAAGAGCATGGATGGAATCATATTTTTATTTTAAAAGCGGGTTACAATAGTTACACAAAATTCTATCTTGATTTAAAAAATAATGAATATTATTATTTTGAATGATTTGTCAAATTTATTTACATTTGATTTTGAAAGAAATTGTAATTTTTATACACAAGGTATGTATTAAGATTGTTTACATTAAATGGAGAGAGGATGACTCTCTCTCTTTTTTATATAATTTAAAGTTAACAAAAATAACATGACTGTTGCGCCCGTGAGATAGAGGCATAGAGCCTTTCACTTTAACACTTCATAGTACTGTTACTACTGTACTGTACTATCATTAATCAGATTTTTCTCCCAACTTGATTTATTTATTCTTCCAGTCCTCCAACTTTAGGCTTACTGCCTAGATTTAAGAAAAAAATTAGTCAAGAGGACCAAAAGCAAGAGACCAACCAAGTTGAGACTTGATTGACTGTTACGGTTAAACATGTTTATTGGAGACAGTGACAAAGATTTTGTACAAGTTTAGGTGGGAGTGTAAAATTTGATATTAGGCTGAACTGACCAACACCCTTACGGGCTTAATGTTTTTGTTGATTCGACTGGTTCTTTTCGAATTGAATGCAACTGTGATCTGTGCTGGTTTTACTTCCTCAGTCTCAAACTCAAAACTGTAAATTTCTTTTAATGCGATTGTATAATTTGAGTGTTTGGTGCCTTTCATGGGCTCATTGTACCCAACCAAAACTCTTGGGACGTGACATCTCGTACCTGGTAGTACAATGATACAATCTCTGGGGCATGCAAAACACACAGAGGATCGAAGAAACGGACAAGAGGATGAGGACAAAAAGCCCAGAAAAGAAATTTCTTGGGACTTGAAATACGGTATCAAAACACTCGGGTAAAAGTGCATAAAGGTAAATTGCAGTTTTGCATCTGAGATTTTTGAGTTCACTGCAACAACTATGGTGAAAATTGTAATACTCCTTCCTTCCGGTTTTCTAACATTGACTCACTTTTCCTTTTGGATGATTTTTTAATATTGTCTCCTTTCATTTTTTTGGCAAATTCTAGATTGTTTTCATCCTCTCAATTTACTTTTTACTCTTTCAATGAATTTCCAACCACTAATTCTACCTTCCTAAATCTCTGTGCCTAAAGCAAATGTAACACTCTTAAAGAACCGGAGGGAGTAGATGAGAAGTATGAATTTAGTAGGGTAATATACAAATATAACCCTATATATTTGAGAAAATGCAGATATAACCCTGAGATAGTTTTTAGTGCAAATATAATCCTAACAAAATGATGAAAGTGCAAATATAACCTTCTGGTGAGAAATCTGGCGTTGACCATGTTTTTCCCCTCTATAAATGACAAAAATACCCTTTTACCAAAATCAGAATTTAGATGGACAATTATACCCTTACCCCCCGCCGGACAGCCTTCGGACCACCGCCGGACCGGGTAGGGTTATATTAGCACATTATGAAAACTGATAGAGTTATATCAGCACATTTCTAAAACTTATAGGGTTATATCAGCACATTCGTAAAAAGTAGAGGGTATATTAGCACATTCGTAAAAAGTGTAGGGTTATATTAGCACATTCGTATAAAGTGTAGAGTTATATAAGCACATATTATGAAAGCAAAATCCATCAACATTAAAAATCTTATGTCAAAAAACATAACAAAATAACAACCAAGCACAGAACACAAAAAGTCACACAATCATCAATCCAAACTTAACTAAACTCAACAAAATAAATAAAATATCATCAAAAATCTTATATTTTATAACATATTTTTCTATTCGTGTGATGAGAAGTAAAAGAAAATCAAAGAATAAAATTCAACACTGCATTAATCTAATGAATTAAGGGGAATTTCATGTGAAGATACAATTTTTGAAAGGTTCTCACACCTCCACTTCATTGTCCGATGTATCAACCTAACCAAGGCTCTTTCTTTGCCACTAGAATCACACTTTGGAACGTCAACAATCGATAGAAGAGGTTGAAATGACGATTGCGTGTGGTTAGCGTCAATTTTTTTAACTAATATGACACTTTATTTTCATAGTACGTGCTAATATAACCCTACATTTTTATGAATGTGCTGATATAACCCTATAAATTTTAAAAATGTGCTAATTTAACCATGTCATTTTCCATAATGTGTTGATATAATCCTACCTATTATGGCAGCGGTACAACAGTAGTCCGGCAGCGGTCCGACGGTGGTCCAGTGGTGGTCTGACGGTGGTCCGGCGGCGGGTAAGGGTATAATTGTCCACCCAAATTCAGATTTTGGCCCAAGGGCATTTTTATCATTTTTGGGGGGTCAACGCCAGATTTCTCACCAGAAGGTTATATTTGCACTTTCATTAATTAGTTAGGGTTATATTTGTATTTTTTTGTATTGATTTTTTTAAAAGGATTACCAACATCGTTTTCATCTTTCGTGACATTGCAAGTATAAGAAGGATCACCTAAAAAAAGAGTAGGCGGGGTCCAACAATTTGATCAACGGCGATATAAAAAAACTTAATTTAGAAATATAATAAATTTTTTAAAAAATTGATCTGCATTCTAAATAAGTAATCTTACTTACAAACAAAACTCCATCATCCAAATGTTGCACCAGAATATCTTAATAATAATAATTTTATACAATATTTAGATTCATATGTTTAATTTTTCTTATATTTATAATTTTTATAAGTATGTAAAAATAAAATTTAAATGTCATGTAAAACAAAACGAACATATAATATTGCTAGTGTAATAAATATCGTGACAATACTTTATTAATAGAATTTCAAAAAATTATTAATAGAAACACTAAATACATTCATTTATGATTTTTTTAAAATTGAGTTTATAGATATGAAATTAAAATGTCAAGATTAATCTCGTGTTTTTTAATTTCATTCTTTGAGTTTCATTTAATTTGCAATTTACCCTAGGGAGTATATTAATTTCAATCTTGATATCCACCAATAAAATAATGTCTATTTAATCTTTTTTAATTGATATAAAGGAGCTTGAAACAATCATTGATCAATGATAACGTACTGATATTGCAGTCTTCACCATTATTATATACTCCTTTGGGTAACTAATATTGACACACTTATTTTTGACACTTGGATTTAGAAAGGTAGGATTAGTGGTTGAGAATGCATTGAAAAAGTAAAAAGTAAATTGTGTGGATGAAAACAACCTAGAATTTGCCAAAAGGGAAATGAACCAATATTAAAAAATCATCCTAAAAAAGAAAGTGAGCCAATATTAAAAAATCGGAGGGAGTATGAAAAGTAAGGGTCAAAGTATAATTTAGGAAGATTACTCTTCCTTTTGTGCTATAAATTTTTTTTTTATGGGACATCAGAAGGTTACTTCTCTTAAGTAAAGTAATCGATAGTCCAAGGGGAATACAAGAAGATTACATTTTAAACACCAATACTATTAACATTTGTAGATGAAACACCAGTAGTCAAAGTATGTACTACCACTATCCCTTTATATGTGCCTTATTTCACTATTCATCAGTAAAGTTTATGCAATTTGTATTGAAAAAACTATAAGCTTATAAATATAAAAATTATCGTATGATATATTGCTAGACTTATCGTAACGAATATTTTTAGAATATCAATTTTTTATAATTTATTGTTATACATAATTTAAGATAAATCATCAATAAATAGTGAAAAAAAGAAGAGGTGAACTGTTATAGGGGGCGGGGGAGTAACTCAAATCTGAGAGTGTCGAAATTTCTATCCTTTCCAAATCAAGTTTTTTTTTATCAGAC
>JAUOBV010000003.1:7493927-7507887 GCA_032360425.1 Rubia occidens
TTGTGGAGTCGCTCACAAACCAAATTAGTTTAGTTTACATCTCTCATAATGAATAAAACTTAATAGAGAATACAGTTTACTGTATAAAAATTTTAGTAAAAAAAGTAGAATTCAGTTCTGACTTTTTCTAGGCCAACCTCTAGCTCGGAGACATAACCGATGAGTACATCTGAGCCCAATGGATGGTTCCTTTCGAACAGTTCCAAGTTCCTTGATTAATCCAGCGACAACCTGCAACCCATGAAACACAAGCAATATATAAGAAATACAAGTAGCGCTAATGGAACATGGTGAGATCATAAGGATGAATAAATGACATTGAGGCTGCATACTTTAGGGACGTTTATTTAAATAGCATTTTTTTTATTGTCAAGAGCATGCCCTGAAATTCCACTTCTAGATGAGCTTGGATGGCTCCTGTGGGTAATGTTTTGACGCATTTATAGTCCCAAGGCAAGCTGTG
This sequence comes from Rubia occidens, assembly GCA_032360425.1. NCBI lineage: Eukaryota > Viridiplantae > Streptophyta > Magnoliopsida > Gentianales > Rubiaceae > Rubia > Rubia occidens. The sequence goes on from JAUOBV010000003.1 coordinate 7,494,391, forward strand.
GAGCAAGATTATTAATATTTCTCTAGTCAAATTCGCGTTCTAGATCATCGGTAATTCTCTTCCTCGTCCCCCTCAACTCTTGTGTAAAGTTCATCAATTGGCATTAACTACCGCATCTCTCTCTTGATTCGGTAATTTTCCGATAAGACTATGAACTCTTTTTAAATTATAGCAAAATTCATAAACAAATAAATTGACGTAATTAAGAAACTGTCAAAATAATTAAATAAATAGAGAGAATAAACTGAGACTACTCACTCAGTACTCACTCGGTCAAGTTACTGAGTTGGCGGAGGACTTCAACAAGGCCTTATCGGAACTTGGAACTTCTAAGAGTGTCTTCTTCAACACTCCTTTTGTCATTTGGGGAATTTCTTCCCTGCAGCAGCCTGTTCGTTACCAACGACGAAACCAAGTCTTTTAGCACTCAACATCAAACTTTAATCAGCATCAGCATCAGGTATAAGAGAACGTTGTTTAAGCAGCACCAGACTTTAAAAAATAATATTCCAGACACGTTACTTATTACCTTGGTATGGAACAATCTTAACATGCAATATAAAGCGGGTTAATTTACTTACGTGATACTGATGAATTAGGAAAATGTGATGATTGTAGAGCATCTCCCCGACCAGAAAACAATGGAATAACAAGAGCATAATGGTTTGGATGTGTGAACAAAACACTTAGCGTGCGTATTATCTTATACTTCACTGTTTTGATTCTGATGGTAGTCTCGGGTCGATTCTAATTGTGACTACAGTAAGACAACACAGTGTTAACTACTTATCCTTCTTGGGGCCACTTTCTCATCGCCACATAAGCTTTCAGTTTAGAATTGTAATATGATTAGGGTTTATGTGTAATTTTCCTTAACTCACATAGATGTAAGCCTTTGGGCAACGCTTGATGTAAGCCTTCGGGCATCGTTTGGATGTAAGCCTTCGGGCAACGCTTGGATGTAAGCCTTCGGGCAACGCATGTAAGCCATTTTTGGCAAAAAAGATTCTAAATGAAAAGGTCGGGAACCCTATAAACCCGATTACTTATTTAAAAAAATACATGATAATTAAAAAAAGTAGAAGAACATAATGATCTGAAGAATTCTCAGCATTCTAAAATAAAAGGACAGTTTCGCTTCTTTGTGTGACCAGATAAGCACGAAAATTCATGCATTTCATAAACTACGAAATATAAACCGTAAAGAACTGTGTAGTACCTCTTCACCATAGGTCTAGAGAGAACCAACAAAATAACCCTGATAGGTAATTATTGAACCATCATGCCCTAATTTGCAAGATTATTTTGAAACTTTCAACCTAAAATTAGGATTAGGAGCGTAAAAATCTCAAATATAAAAGAAGGGCATTATGGTGGCAGCTAAATAGAAGGCATGAGAAAAGGGCTTAACTTATTTACCATTTTGCCACTCGTCAATTGGGGGTATTTCTGTCATTCTGACTCCCCCCTGAAAACCTAAAACGACATCGTTTCTGTTTTTCTCCAATTTACCTCGCCGGCAATAGGCGCGGTGCCATGGCTGTGGCCCGGGGGATCCGTGTGGGCAATGTAATAACTTACAGTTTGGGAATCATGCAAGCAAGTTGAATTTGGCGGCAACTTCATTGTGCGGCGACAGTCAATATCTCATCGGGGTAACCAGATTTATTACCATAGCTTTGAAATGCTTGCTTTTTTACCTATTCCAACAATTCCACTTCTTTTATTTTTCTGTGTTTAGGAAATTCGGGGAGTTATCAATACGGTGAAGGATCTCACGGTTGGGTTGGAGAAAGGTAACAAATCAGCTATGGTATATTACATTACAAATATTGTCCTGATAAATATAAAACTGTAGAAGAAATGTATTGTGTTGATTGAATGGGCTGGTTTGCTGTACCGATTTGGTGTGATTATATGTTCTATCTTTCTCAATAGTATTGGAGTAGACTTGCATTTTCTAAGTTTATGAACTTTGATGATAATTCCTATGAAGTGTAAGTTTATGAACTTTGATGATAATTCTATTAAGTGTATAAACGTAGCCTTTTCAATCTCATTATTTGGAGATAAGAAGTTGCTTGTGCTTTTTGATTTACATTTTACGAAAGGTACACGGGCACCTTAAAAGAAGTAAAAAATACATAATCATAATGTTTTGCAGGAAGTCCACCATGCTAGTTGTCCAATGCCAGGTGATAAGGAGGAAGACGTTGCGATGGCTCCCCAGCCTAACATTCTCGCAGCTGCTCTTTCAATTATTTTTTCAAAGTACTGTACAGTGGTTTATTGTTAAAGTTCCTTACACCGTACAGTGGTTTTTCAAATTAGATTTGCTTCTCTCTGTGTCAGAGTACAGTTTCTTATGAAAGCAACATATGTTTATCCATCCTGACCTTTTCTGCTTAGAGATGCATAACATAATGCCATTTTCATACTATTTCTAAATAGTATCCCCATTCTTATACTAGATTGAAAGAGTAGGAGATGTTGGGCTAATCCTATCAAAGTGCAGGCGCAGGGTGGTCTTGATTGAGATGATGAGGTAGTATGTTCGATTTATTCACAGAATTGCCATTCCTTGTCCATTCAATGTTACACTAATTTTGGTTCTATATCGTATGTATCTACTAAATGGTTACAGTGCTACAGTTTGGAGGTGCACTATTGTGTACATGTCTATGCCGAGGAGAACGGAGAGAGGGAGGGAGGAGAACGGATATGTCTTAGGATGCATTATGATATGTCTTCTGCAAATGCAGGATGTATAGTTTGACGATGAATCTGCTGAAGTTGTTATATCATCACTCAGGTTAGGTGATGACCGTGGAAGCTGTGTTTCCCTCTATTTAGATTAAAATATTTGATTTGCATTACATTAGCCTGCATGGTAGCAGAATGTGCTCTAGATTTGCCTTTTTTCAAATATTGAAGGTGCATTGGAAAGTTCAGAAAAGGCTAGCGTATGAAGAAAATTTGTTCTAAATTAAATTTTTTTTAAAGAAAAGGAAATGTGAGATGAAAAATGTGACGAGATGGAGATGGGTTTGGGTTTTGATATGCACACAGACATGCTACAAGAGTGCTATTGAACATAAATTTGCCATTGGAGATGTTTATGCTCTAATTTTTTGCATTTGCTTCTATTGTGGCTGTCAATTGCATCCTAAAAGTTTACAAGTTAAAACTATAGGTTTGTCTAACCTGACCATTCTCCCTGCAGTTTGTTCACAGATTCAAACTGGTTTGCTTTCCTAGATGATAGAGCTGGTGATGCACCCGGGAGCTCCTCTGCCACTAAAACATTGGATGAGCTCCTCTGTCCAGAAGCTTTTCATGAAGGAGAAACAGTTTGCGAAGCAGACCTTTCAAAGGCTGGGAAGGACTTCAATCCAAGAAGAATGCATCTTCCACATACCTAAAGATTCAACAGTTAGTCTATTTTGTTTTTCTGAATCTGTCAGCTATAGTTACCAGTCTTAGAAGAGGCTGAGTGTGATTCTGATTCTATACAACGCGATTTTATCCTATTTGGCGAAGTTAATGCCCTTCTCCCTCTGGAACCAGGAAAAGAGATCATAAACAAAATTGCAGCAACATCATCAAAGCTTGGGAACGACGTGGAAAGAATTCCTTCGGATTTCCCAGGAGCTGTTTTGAATGAAGTTTCGATGGTCACCATCGATGATCAAGGGAAAGCCCATAGGTTAACAAAGCATGTGATGTTGTACATCAATGTGATCATGGATCCTAGGCATAGCTTGACAAGTTTGATCATGTCAAGGCCTTTGAAAACCATGGATCATAGGCATAGCTCGACAAGTTCATAGTAAACCATTTTCATGGTGCCACGAGGGTATCAAGGCACTCTGTTCAGGACCTGAGGAATCTGGTTAAGAGGGCCTTGTTTTCACGGCATCAGCTCCCGGATGCAACCGGTTGATGTCTGAAATCAACTCTTTTTGTAATATATTTAGCAGCAGATACTTCTTTAGTTTAATTTCCTTAGGTAGAATGCTCTTCCTTCGTTTTGGGAAACGTGGTAAATAATGATACATGTGTATTTGTTACATAAACATTTTCTTGAATTGGTTATCTCTATGACACTCTTATTCTGTTTTACTATTAGAACCCCACTAAGAAATTGCATGTTGGCTCGAAATATGATCTTATAGTTGAATGGACTAAAATTGAGTATCATGTTAAATAGAAGTATCATTAAAATTGGACCATTTTGCCTGAATTTATAGAGGACTATGGGTGTGTTTGGTAGAGCCGAACTTATAAGAAAAACTAGTTTATTTTAAAAGCAGATGGAATTTCCCGTAAATAATTTCTGCTTGTAAAATAAACAATTTTTAGGAGGTTACCAAATATTAAACAGACGCTTAGTTTATAAGTAAAACACTTGTAACCACTGCCAAACTCAGTTGATGAGGATGTTTGGTAACTTGATTTTTATGTCGGACTTTACTTTTTAATCTTGATCAGACAAACTAAAATGCGTTTAATAACTATTTTTTGATTAGCTAAAATATTAGCTTTTTCAATCAAATGAAGAGTTAACGAGACGCATTATCTTACTCCCTCTCTGTCTCAACTCTATTTATACAACAATTATTATTACGAAATATTTTTGATCATTGATAGGTTACATACGTATAACGACAGATAAAAATTTAATATTTAAAACTATTTGTTACAATGAATTCAACAATATAATATACGATAATATTGTTATTCGTATGAATAATATGCAGGACATTACGTTTCTGTGATTGGATTTAGACTGGTGGACTTTGGTTAGCCAGGACATTACGTTTCTGGTTGATGCGAGTTACGGATGCTTTACCTGCTAGATAGTTAGATGCCCTAGGGCATTAGATTTTAGGATGTTCAGATGTATTCCTTCGCACTTTTTAGATTGTAGGTATTGCGTGTTACCGCGCTGAGGATACAGATTAGGTTTTTAACTTTTTTCTGTAAACCATCAAATTGCTTCCCTTTGAGGAAAACAGTTCTATTAGGGTTTGGGGAGCCTAATAAATATCCCCCCACCAATGGTGGTTTCAATTAAAAAAAAAAGTATAAACGAAAATTTTCATGACTGGTGTAACCGTTAGTTAGTCGAGACTTTCTCAAACGACAAACTTTGAAAATGACACAAAATGACAACTTTGATATTGAACCCAATCTCTTTTCAATATATCTCTACTTATCCACAACTTTACCACATCATCTCTCCTGAAATAATGGTCCAAATGTAAATGTCTCATTTTTCCGGGACGCATAAAATAATTTATATGTGATCTAGTTATCTCCATTTGATCTGTATCCAATTCTAAAAGTAAGTAAAGTTATAAGTTGGCATATGATTTATGTTAGTTTTGATTTTTATATTATATTCAATTTGAATTCAGTTTAGTTTTGATCAATAGGAAAAACAAAGTAAAAGTTTTGATTCTTTTAAATAGTGGAACTAATGATAATATATAAAAGTTATATATTAGTTTAAAACTTTATTAAATTAAATTAAAATGAAGTGAGGAAGTGGAATAGTGCCTAACAAATTATATAGCAAGAACTTTAGAACTTTCGATATCGAATTTTAGAAAAGTATAAGCTTCATTGACCGATGACGGCCCCACTACGATTCATGAATTCTTACCTAAACAGTTCTTAACCAAAATTTAAGCCCGGCCCGATTTCATGTTTGACTTACAGGCATGTTTTAAGAGTAAAATCTTTCACTTTACCTTTGAAAATGAAAATAAACTCGTTTAACTCAAACTCTCCACAAATTTAACTTTACAAAGTCCTATTTTAATTCATATATTTTTCAACTTAATTCACTTCAGTTAATTAGATTAATTTTTCATTTAATTTTAATTAATTTACTATAGTTTCCATCATTGTACACTTTTCACCCATATTTACTCAACGTATAGGATTATGTCGGTGGGTTTGGTTTCGATGGTGACGATTCGTAAGTGGAGTAGCGGTGATAGCGGTTTCGATGACAATGATTGGTAGCGTTTGAATGTTATCAGAATATTTATATGTAATTTGATTGTTTGTTTGTAAATTATTATTATTATTTAAAAAAATTATGTTTTTAACATGCGAATTAATATTAAAGAAATACTTTGAACAGAGACGAGTTAAACAAGGCAAAAAACTTGAGATAGAAGATCAGATATATGGAAAGAAAACAAAATTGCATAGATGGAAATAATGTGACAAGATGCGAACAATGACCAGCTATCCAACAAGCAAATACAGGCAACACAAACAACAAACTTCCCCACACTTCCTTCCCCTTTTCTCTTCACCCATCTTCTTCTTGTTTTTCCACCCTTCTTTCTCATTCCAATGTTACCACGTTGTTTCCAAACACTTTAATCTTTTACTTTTCTTACCATATTTCCATGTTCTGAACTCCAAACCAAGATGTTCAGGTTACAGAGGCAAACCCAACTCCACAAGTCTTCTAAATCCCTCGAAAGGATTGATTTCAAGTTCTCCAGTTTCCAAGCCCTCCAGGTCTGTCAGTATTCCCTGATTTACTCCTTCTGAATTCTGATTTTATTGCCGTATTGTTCTCCCGGATCACAACACATTGCCTAGCTGTTGCATTGAACTGTTAATTTGATCAGTAAGAAGTAGTTTATGTGTAGTTAAGATAGAGGCGAGTTGTAAAAATCTGATCTTTACCTTCGATTTTCAAACGCCTCCCTATATTCTACATGTTTAAGAATCTGTTATAGTTCGACATTGGATGGTTTGTTGAATAGTTTTGGACTTATAGCGTATTGCCAATTGGTTTTAAGCTGGAAGTTCGGATTTCGATAGAATCTGTATCTGAAACTGACAACTTTGAGCTGAGGGCAGCCAATATTAAAATTAACGGAGGACAGAAAAATCCCCTTTGATGCGATCCCTAAGTTTATTACAAAAGGAGTGCTTTTTAAGGCTTTTGTTCAGTAGTTTGTCTTTCTGTATGTGTTAGTTTTGCTTTACTTGACTAATAATGTATGTTGCAGGTGCCAAAAGGATGGGACAGGCTCTTTTTGTCAATTATATCTGCAGACTCTGGGAAGACAATTGCCAAGTTGGGTAAAGCATTGGTGCAGAATGGAATTTGTCGGTGGACTGAGACGCTTTCGGAATCTATTTGGGTGTCGAAAGAGTCTGAAGAACATCTCTTCAAGTTTGTTATTTCCATGGTAGTACCTAAGGCCGTCGTTTTGCAATAGAATATGATCCCAATTTGTTGTGTAGATATCATGATCGTATTGCATCTTTGATCCAGGGATCATCTAGAGCTGGTATATTGGGAGAGGCAACCATCGACATGTCATCGTATACAAGTTCGAAGATGTCTTCTCCTGTTACACTGCCCTTGAGAAAGTGTAGTTATGGGACAACGTTGCAGGTGATTTTACGTGATTTTTCTATGTTGGAGGTTTAATAGTTTTCTTGCTTTACAAAGATCTTTAGGAGCAAGTAGAACCTGCTATTCTGTGAAGGAACTCTCTCAGTTTCTGAGTTCATCAGTTAACTTGTCTCAACAATGTTGTTTGTTTAGCTGTAAAAAGACATCTTTGTGGATTATTTCTAGCCTCAGGAACTGCAAACCTGAATTTCCCTGATATCTGGATACTGAAAAAAATTTGCTTCCTGAATTTTACAGGTCAAAATACAATGCCTTGCGCCAAAACCCAATATCAGGTTTGTAGTCTGGTGGAATAAAATGTCCTTTCATCTGCGCCTTTTCAGTTTTGATTAATGTTGTAGTACTAAATTGTGCAGGCCTGGTAGTCCAAAGCATTCAAGTGAGCAAGAAAAAGATGAACGCATTGATTATCATGACATCGATGCGGATATAACAAGCGAACCCGATAATTTACTGGTCCGTGGCTCTAAAACATCTTCAAATAAACCTTTGGATGTTAATTCTCATCATGGAGACCACAACGACAAGGTAAGGTTGATGATTTATCTCATTTTTAAGGCTTCACATATATGATACCGTCTAATATAACCACCTAGTATTGTAGTGGCAAGTTAATTTTTTCGTGTGTTATTAGGTATTGCTATTAGGTTTCTTGCTAGGAGGAAATACTTGGTATAAAATGTTTCCCACTTTTGGTTTGTATAATTTTCATTTCCACTGCGCGTTGGTTTCTCTAAGTTTAACTTCTTGTTGTAAGAACAGAGCGTGTCATATTTAGATGCTGTGATTTTCCGTTCCAAACATCGAAGTCTTTGCTCATCTATGACTAAGACTTCCTTTTCACCTCAATGCAGGAACAGGGTTATTCAGTTTCTGGCTCAAAGTTTACTTTTAACTTGTCAGAGAACTCGAGGAAAGCAGAGAAGGTTCTCAGCGGTAACGGATACAGCACTCATCAAAGCCACTCCAGACCAGGCTCGAAGACTGATTTGGTTCTTGATAACTACCCGGTGGATGATTGCTCTTTTTCCAGCCATTCATCCTCGAATTCAAGTTCAAGAAATTCGAGTAGTGATTTGCAGACTGGTCGAAAAGATTCTGGCTTGGAAGCTGCTGAAAACACTATTGAGGAACTTCGGGCGGAGGCCAAAATGTGGGAGAGAAATGCGAGGAAACTGATGATTGATAAGGACTCGCTGAGAAGTGATATCTTAGATCAGTCGAAAAAACAAGCTGATTTAGTAATGGAGCTTTCCGAGGCATATGCAGAGCAGGATGGTCTGAAGAAAGAAGTTGAACTACTGAAACGAACACTGGAGGATTCAAATCAGAAACTGAAAAATCTGGAGGATTCAGCTTTTCAAAATGACGGTCGAACACAAATTCAGAAGGAGTTAGAAAGTGAGATAAGATATCATCAACAAACGAACGCCAATCTATCCCAGCAACTACAAAGAAGCCAAGAATCAAACATTGAGCTTGTTTCTATTCTTCAGGAGCTGGAAGAGACCATAGAGCTGCAAAAGGTTGAAATTGAGAATCTTTCTGCTCTTCCATTGAAGCATACTGATATCGATAGTTCTGCAGACCTTCAACGGCTTCAGGAGTCGGAGAAGCAACTGAGCGAGAAAATCGATGAGCTGGAAAACGAGTGGAGGTTGAATAGCCAGTCCCTTTCAGCTGTTGAGAAAGACTATAAAGATCAGTTGCGTGTTAAAGATGAAGATATCGCCAAATTAGAAGCAAAAGTGCAACAGTCCACGGCACAAAGTGGTGGAAGTGAATCTGATTTGATCAAAGAAATTGAAACCTTAAGAGAGAAAGTGCAGGAGCTAGAGAGAGACTGCAATGAGCTTACAGAGGAGAATCTGGAGCTTTTGTTGAAGATTAAGGACTCAAAGAATCACTCGATTGAGAAATGTGACTCTTTTAGTTCAGCATCCAGTGAATTGCCAACTAGATCTTATGTAAGTGACATTGAACCTCAGATATGCGATCTAGAATTGAAGGAGGTGGAGCAATGGGCTACATTCGAAGCTTCTGAACTCTTTTCCGAATTACTGCAACAGCTTGTAATGGCTGTTCGCCATCTTATGAAAACCGGGACCAGTAGTCCTCCTAATTTTCATAAGAAGTGTGATGTACTTCTTCAAAACTTGGGAAATGCAGAGAGAGTTTCAGCCAAATCAAGAGTGCTGGCTGAATATATGGTGAAGTACTTCCTTGAGCTTAACAGTCTTTTGGAAGAAAGGATCGCTGAGTTTGAACGGACATGTAACAACAATGAAACTGAGATCCAAAAAAGAGATGAGATCATTGCTGAAACCCACAAGAATCTTGAAGATCTTGGTTTGGAGATTCAACAGCACGAGAATTCCAGGGGTGAACTAGAAGAGGTTTGTCAGAATCTGCAGAAGGAATTGTCTCACGAGCAATCTGCAAAGGAATTTCTCGATAGAAGATCAGAAGAGCTCGAAAATGAGAAACAGATAGTAGAGAGCACTGTAATACAGTTGCAAGAGGAGATTTTGTTGTTGCAAGGGGAAGTATCTGTTATGGATGGTCAGATGAGGCGGTTAGCAGACGAGAACAATTCGTCCCGCTTGAAACTAAAGAATTTGGAGGCTGAAATGGAGTCTAACCGTGGGAATCTCAACCAGAAGATTCACGTTATGCAAGCTCAACTGTCGGAAGGTCTAACTCAACGTGAATTTCTGAGTTCAGAAAACCAGGGCTTAAAAGCATCATGTCTCAAACTTACTGAAGAGCGCGACACTCTTCATGAACAATGTGAACAAATGACTGTTCGTTTTGCGAAGGCAGAACAGGCTTTTTCTGTTAGTTCAAGAAAGGTTGAAGCTCTGGAGGAAAATCTCAATTCAGTTCTGGAAGATTTTTCTTCAAAAGAGAAAAGTCTGACGTCTGAATTGGATGACCTTCTTCAAGAGTACAGGAAAGACCGGGAAAAGTTTGGTCGACAAGAGGATTCTGCAAATCAGATACATATGGAGACATTAGCTGAGATCGAGAACCTCAAAGAGGAGGTTGAAAGCCTGACAAAGCAAATTGATGCATTGCATATGGAAAAGGAGAGAATAGAGTCTGAAGCTGCTCGCGAAATTTCCAGTCTACGTGCTGATAAAGAAAACTTGGAAACTGCCCTAATGGAAGTTCAATCAAGCCTAGAAATAAGCAAGAATGAGCTTGTATCAATGGCGGCTAAAGAAGAAAGATCGATGAAGCTGGTGGCGACCTACAGGGCAACAGAAGATAAGTTAAAGACAGATGTGAGCAATCTTGAACTAAAGCTTACTGTTTTAGAATACAAAAATCAACAACTCTGCGAAGACGGTGCAAGCAAGAAACTTCATTTGCAGAGTATAGGTGATCTTCAGAACGAAGTTGAAGAGTGTAGGCTGGAGAAAGAAAAGCTGGAAGCATCCGTGCATGCGATAACTGCAGATTATGAAAGTCTAAAGGCTGAGAAACTTTCGTGCGATGAAAGATTATCAAGCCTACAGGAAGCCATGACTGAGTATGAGAGCTACAGACAGAAGACTATTTCCCTACAGGAAAAGCTAATCGCGGTGGAAAGCGATTTGGCTGCAAAAGAGGCCTTGTATGTGAAAAGGGCTCATCTGGAAAATGAGGTAAATGAAGTCAGAGAAGCAAACAAGCAGTACCAGCTGAAACTGTATCAACTCGAGGAGGAGAAGGCGGAATGCTTGCAGAAAGCTCGAGCACTTGAAATGAATCTAGGGAACGCACGTGACCTTGGCAGAAAGGTCAGTTATTATCTTATTGCTTCTTCATCATTTAACATGGTAAACTGCAAGTTTCTTAAACTCTTACGATGTTGTTGTATCTTTTGTATGTTCAGGGCAGTGATAGTTATGTTGTTGAGGATGCAAATGTGACTGATGATGAGGCTGCTGAGACTTTTGAGGTTGATAAGCGGCACAAAACTCAGCCACAAGGGTAAGCTAAAGAGATTAACACAATAGCCTTCATAGAGAAACTTGAATTTGTAATTTTCTGACTGGCTTTCTTGACATGGCAATCTCCAGCTTTAAGTCTGAGGAGCAAAGTAGTGATACCATTGATCATACATTGATGAGAGAAACATTTGTACGAACAAATTCGTCTCTGGAAACCGAGTTAAGGGACCTCCAGGAGCGGTATTTGCAGATGAGCCTGAAATACGCAGAAGTGGAGGCCGAGCGAGAGGATCTTGTGATGGAGCTCAAGTCAGCCAAAAATGGAAAGCGGTGGTTTTAGCCATTACATTCTTCAAGAAAAGGGAAAATTGAAGTATACAGGTCTTTAGATTAGATGATTGACAGTGAAAATAAAGAGGCAGAGAAGAAGGCCATGAATAAAAAGGGATCATGTAGAGTGGAAAAGCATTTTGTACATATTTGTACAGTTCAGCTATTTCTTACTACAATTATGCATTTCACAAGAATCACAACGGCTATATGTATGTATAGTACTAGAATTGGCGAATCAGAGTTTTGCGCTAACTGAGTTATTCATATGTATTGTTCTACTCGATGTCTTTTATTTTGCCATTCAATACAAAGAAGAGATCGATTTTTATGCCTATTTTAGTTTTAGTTATGGAGACAAGAAGAGATCGGTTTCAATGCATATGTTAGTCATACAAATAAGGATGATAAATCAAGCCCTTTATTTTTATAACCTTATTCTATGCTATGTGTACTACGATTTCTAAGTTTTCTAAAATTCAAAAACAAAAAAGAAATTCACTGGAATTATTAGTCAACAAATTGTAAAAAAAACTTCATTTTCAAATATATGTTTCAGTTTTTTTTAAAATCAAAATACAAAGAATATATCACAAATAAAGGCCGTGATTGAATAATTAAGTAGAAATTAAGAAGAGATTGATTTTTATCTTATTTTAAAAGGTAAAATTTCTTGCCCTCAGCCCTCATCAACCTCTGATATCACAAATCGCTTGATGGTCAATTCCTTGTATTCACAAAAATACAAAGACTTGGGTGAGACGGTCTCACCTAATTTTATGATGAGATCGGGGGGTTTAAGTATAATTATTTAAAGAAGGAAATGACATGGGGTACTTTTTGTAATTTGTAAAACTTTAGTTTATACCTTGTCTCACCATAAGTTATGGTGAGACGGTCTCATATGAGTCTTTCTCTCACAAAAATTCTCTTGCAAGAAAATTTGGCAAGATTCACATTGATGATCATTCGCGTATTTAATCATGCAGTTAACCATTTGACCGATCACGTGGAGAATACTCCATCTGTCCCATAATTATTTATCTATTTACTTTTTTAAAGTCAAGCTTGGTAAATTTTGATCCTAAAGACCAATTTATATATTTACAATAAAAATATCATGTGAAATATTGTTAGATTCATTTTAATGTATGGTTTCTAAATATTAAATTTTTATGCGAAATTATTATATGCAGTTAAAAATATTCACGGTCAAACATGATATTGAAAATCGTGAAAAAATAAATAAACCAATAATCTTAATGCGGATGAAGTATTATTTAAGGGGAGTCATTGTGTCGCACAGAGCACGTCAACAAGCACTATGCACATTGACTGCATTTCAAAAAAAAGTCACGTTTGAGTTGGCTTTTGCTGCCTACGAGTATTCATTTAAATTTTAAACCTCACTCTAGTGCAATTCCATTGGCATATTCCTTCACTTTAAATCGGGAAAAAATGCATATTCTTGGAATTTAATTATGATCCCATCTAAATTACAAATTTTTCCTTTCGCCCCCTTACAAAATTTCCAAATTCTAATTAATTTTTTCACTAGACCTTTGATCTTAACTTTCAATTAGTATACATAAAATACTATCATTGTTTGACATATGGTTAGATTCCCAATAACAAATATTAATTCGTGTACTTCCTCCGTCCTGTCAGTTTTGGCCTATTTTTTGTCAACTTTCCAAGACCATGTTTGATCATAAATTTCAATTAGTATATAGACTCTAATATCATCATGTGAGATATTGTTAGACTCCTATG
>JAUOBV010000003.1:7758112-7768713 GCA_032360425.1 Rubia occidens
GTCGGGTTACATTAATCGGATCATAAATTTATAACTACTACACGTTATATAATAAATTTTTAATATTGCAACTAAAATATTTTATGTTTTTATTATTCTAATTAAACTCATATTTCCATAACCCTATTGAAAGACGGTCTTTCCCAAGATTTTCCCTAAAATCATTACACCAATGGATAAAACTTATGAAATTAGACACTAAAATCTTTATCACTACTCCCTCCGTCCCACTCTAAATTGCTTATTTACTTTTTCACGATTTTCAATGAGCATTTTTAACCGTAAATATCTCGAGTTACATATAATAATAATACCACATAAAAAATTAATGTTTAGAAAATAGATGTTAAGATAAATCTAACAAGATCGCACATGATATAATTATTATTTATATAATAATTTATATTTCCAATCAAAGTTTACAAAGTTTGACTCTTAAAAAGTAAATAAATAATTTAGAGTAAAACGAGGGAGTATGTGATAACTATATTTAGATGATATTGGCGTAGCATGTTGAGTTTCTATTGTTCAGCACATCTTAAATCGGTGCGTCTCGCAATCACAAATTAGCATGACAGCCAAAAAAAGAAAGAAAAGAGCCGAACCAATCCAAATCTGGCCCTACAGCATAAGGAGGAGATGCTCCTCCTTTTTCCGATGAGCTGCGCAAGTGGTCTGAGTTTTATGAACACCCATACAAACCTAAAATCCAGTCAAACACATTCAATTTGAGTAGCCTACAAATTAATTTTATTGAGTGTGAAAAAAAATGGCCTGGGTTTAGTATAGTTGTGATTATTTATGAGTAAATTTGGCTTCCTTCATTTAAAAGTAGAAAACACCAACTTCTACTTTTCTTTTTAAAAAAGAGCTCCTCCTTTTAAAATAAGTTAAATTTTTTCATGGTTCGCCAATTATCTAAAACTGATTTGCTTATTAGTTCCGCTAAACACAAACATGGTATAGTCATGATATTCAAAAGATGGTGCTATTGGTGTTACTCCTTTGCATTAAATTTGAGAGGAACCGATATTGAAGAATTCTTCTATGAACCTGCAAAATATATAATTCTTCAAAAGAATATAATAAAATGCAACCATCGAGTCGTGTACGAGACAATTTATAGCTTCATTCTGAACAAAACTAAAATAATGGATTCAGTGTAAATGCCAATTCCAAGTCGGCATTCTTTATATTTTGATAGCATCAACCGAAACGTAATGCTCGCCATCTTCATATGTATCCTCCAAGTAAACCATAAAAACCTGGAAAAGTTTCAAGTATTTAAGAATCCTACACATGAATATTCTGCAAAAAAAATTATTTTAATTTCAATAATCTCTGAATCGCTCTTAATTTTCTTCACCTCAAATTCGGATATTTCCCTTAATCTCAACTATATATACGTTTGCATTTGCATGCATGAAACTCCAACAGCTTGTTCGTCAAGGTAAAACAGAAACAAATACTTAATTAGTTACCTTATTTTTGCACTGTGCTTTTACATTCATTGGCTCTTAACTTTGTGGTGGATCAATCTTGCAGTTGTGAGGAAGAAGATGGATTCAGGAACATCAATGGATGAACTGTTCTCGAGATTGCACCCGTGTTTTCCCGTGGAATCGAGAATCGCGATTGTGGGAGCCGGCCCGAGTGGATTGTCTGCTGCATACGCTCTCTCAAGACTTGGATACAACAATGTGACAGTTATTGAGAAGTATGAATCTGCTGGAGGAATGTGTGAATCTGTTGCAATTGAAGGTAACGTACTAATAATGAATGTTCATTCTTATTTTTGCATGTTAATAAAAATTGGAAATGTAAACATCAGAATCTTACTCTAGATTGGTATTCCACACCACAGGAAGGATATATGATTTAGGTGGTCAAGTTCTTGCAGCAAATAGTGCCCCCATTGTTTTTCACTTGGCAAAGGAAATAGGGGCAGAGTTAGAGGACTTGGACAGAGATGCATTTGCCCTAATTGATAGCTCAAGTGGTAAACTTAGTGATATGAAACTGGTGGAAGATTATGTCTCCATGATCCCTCTTCCTTTGAAACTTCAGGTCAGTTTTCAGTTTAAACCATGAAATACAAGATCTTTCCGTACTTTTCTCGCACTTTAAAATCGTTACTACTACAATTGTCGCGAGCTTTGTCCATAGTATCGTTC
Organism: Rubia occidens; assembly: GCA_032360425.1. Lineage (NCBI taxonomy): Eukaryota > Viridiplantae > Streptophyta > Magnoliopsida > Gentianales > Rubiaceae > Rubia > Rubia occidens. The sequence continues at coordinate 7,760,287 of JAUOBV010000003.1, forward strand.
TTAACTCGTGTCGTTGTTTCGACAGGATGAAGCTAAAGCAACAGGTAAACATGGGGTGCATAATGTGAGTGACCTTGCTTCAGATTTGGCTCCTGCATATCTCAAAGATCATGGTCTAAACCAGTCCCTAAATCGGTATCTTATGGCTACACTGCCTCAGGATATGGCTATGTTCAGGACATGCCTTATCCCTACATCCATGAGTTCATCAGGACATCGATTGCTGGAAAGATCGGGCCTTTCAGAGGCGGGTACATGAGCTTTTGGCGTAAGCTCAGCCAATGAATGCCAATCCAGCTTCATTGCAACACTCAAGTAACATCAGTTAAAAGTTCCACTGGTATCACTGTGAATGTTAAAGATGGTTATGGAAGCACGCGAGCTATGGAGTTCGATAAGACCATAAAGCTTTCCCCTTCCAAAAGGGAAACATTGATAGAGCGCGGGGTTGTAGGAATCTGACAGGAGTTGGGAATGAGTGTTTGGATTTCACCATTCTTGAGACAAAGCTGTTCAGAAAAGTACGAACGATAGACTATTACACCACTGTTTTGGAGATCAAGGGATTGGACCATATTCCACAGGGAGATCAATGAATGTTGAATTTGATCGAAGCAACGTTTGACAGATGTTCTCTTATTGTTTTTGTGATTATGACACCTATGTCGGTTCTTTTATGTCATTAATTTTGTGTGCATACTGCAATTGGAAAAGTTGTGTTTAATTTGTATACGTACAATTATTCAAACCACCTTGATTCGTGTGTTTAATTTGCATACGTATAGCTCCGGATACAACCTTGATTGTTGTGTTTAATCTGTATATTATGTAGTATAACACTTGAATCAACCTTGATTTTAAGTTTCAACTCATAAGTAAAGAAATCAGAAATAGGCATGGGTGTGCCAGGCCAATACATTACCTCGGTTGGGTTTTATTGTAAAATCAATTGGTAATTTAATGATTAATACACATATAGACTATGTTTCAGATAATAAATTGTTTTATTATAAATTCCTGCAACATGAGTAATTTTACAACTCATTACTTATCTAAATTATCAATTAAATTATATCTCAATTTTTTTTAATAATACGTGCAACGGCACGGGTATTATCTAGTATAGTAGTGTTGCACCTTGTTTGGGCTTGGCTCTTTTCACCCGGCTAAAAGAAGGGCGAATAAACAAAATTAGGCCAAACTCTTTTCCCTCCACAGTATTCACTCAAACGCTGCCTTAATTAATTTGCCGCTTCTCTCTATCCATCCTCCCCGGTACTCTCTACCGGATTTGTGGACATTTATTTCCCGGCGAGATTCTGAAGGCATCTCCACGCCGCATCAATGTCGGCGGATCAAACAAACGGTAATGCAGAAGAAGCGGAGGAGGAGGGTGAAGTAGAGGACATTGCTGCTGCGACGTCGTCTCAGGATCAGGCGGCCGTCGGCAATGCACCAGAAGCGAGGAATCAGAGTAATCCGACTAAATTGGTTGACCAAATGGCTATGGACACTGACGGAGATGAAACTGAAGATGAAGCAGAATGGAACAGGGAGGAAATTGATGGCTTGTTTTGCCCTATTTGTATGGAGGGCTGGACCGTTGGCGGTGAACATCAAGTCTGGTAATTAATTTTGATTTCTTAGGGTCTAATTTTTGTTTAGGATTCGTGTTTGGCTCGGAGTAATCTCACTGCATACTGGTTAAGTACTTATTTATAAATTTTAGTTAGGTTTTGTATCAGTGTACTAATAGCGAAATTGATGCTGGTGATTTTTGTTATTCAGCTGTATCCCGTGTGGTCATATATATGGCAAGTCTTGTATAAAAAAATGGCTGCAGCAACTCGGTGGTCGAGGGAAGGTATCATTTGTTATCCATGTTTGACGTGTCTCTTTTACGGCAGTGAATCCTTATGTGTAACGAAAGCCTCTGCTAACAGTGGTTCTCCACTACTGTATTCAGTGCCCTCAATGCAATAGGAAGTGCAAAGTTAGCAGTATTCGAGCTCTGTATGCTTCTCGAGTGGTTGCGATTGATGAAGGCATGCAGAAGGTATGGTATTTTTTTTGAAGAAAAGCAGGGCTTCACATGAATGTTGAAGATATTTAGCTGACTCATGCTTTCATTTTGTGCAGCAAGTTCGATCTCTTGAATTCAAATGTGCTTCTCTGGAGAAGAAGGTAAACAATGTCAGTTTTATTTTCAGGTCAATTGATCTGTGTTGGATAAAATTGTTGGACTTGAACAATATTTCCTGCTTTGCTATCTTTTTTGCACCTCATGCTGGCTTGGGTGATGCTAAGCTTTATTTAGTTGCTTATATAGTTATATGTATGAAGGAATCCATGATGCTGCAATGGATGTCTTAGAACCCACTCCTTTAAAAACCTATATTTTGTGTCATAATTTTCACTTGAATAGTGAGCTTGTGTTTACAAAAGCCCTTCAGTCAGGCAATGCCACATTCTTCTTCAAATATATGTTTATTCTGAATTTGGAACTTTATGCAGGATGCAGATTGGTCAAGGAAAGAATTTGAATGGCGAAAGAGAGAATGTGATTTACAAGCTCATACACAAAGCCTTAGGGAGGTATATCGTCTGTTTGCCTTTACATTCCTTCCTGATAATTTTTTTTAGTAGTAAGTTTCATCTTCTATGCATGTGGGATAAGATACAATCCTGAATAGGGCCATTTAGCTTGGTTATATATTTTCTCCTTCTTATTTATTATTTAATCCACCTCTCATATAAGTTAACATTGCCATTAGCCCATTGCTTCTCTTATTCCCGTCATCTGTGACCTTTGAGATAACATGTTTTGATTTTTTCTCTTGCTCTTATGATGCACATTGCATATCTTTTTACCTCTGCAGCGAGATCACTTCTAAATTACCTTTGGTTAGAATAGAAAAATTCCTTTACGTCTTCAAGTGTTGTTCTTGTTTTGTTTGGAGAAGATTAAAAAAAGAATCTTGAAAAAGTCATCTCAGTTTCAGAATTTCTTTTATTGTATCTACGTTGCGTTTGCTGATTATTTCATGTGAACTTGGCCATTTTCCCTCAGAGCAAAAATTATTTGGAGGGTTTGGTGAAAGATGCACAGACAAGGAATTTAGAATTGTTGCAAGAACTCAATAACGGTAAATACTTGAGGATTATCTGCCATGTGTTCTTTGAAAAATAAATTCTATTTCATTGATGTTTTGTCATTATGGACAATCTGAAATCCTTACATGACTATAGGTAATAATTTCAATGCGGAGTGTGGTAGCCAAGAATATTCAAATGGCTTCGTATTACTGGTTAGACATCTCTTCTAACTCTAAATCATTAATTGGTCTTAGTTTGTTCGTTCTTTCTTGTACTAATTTTGTTGTTTGTACTTGTTATGATGCAATTTGCGGTATATATGTCCTTTCTCTTCTCCCTTCTATTCAGAGTTTGTTATAAGGTCAAATAAATAGAGTGTTCATCTAGCTAATTTTCTTTTGTAGAACAAGGAATATTTATTGGTACAGTCATTCTGTTTTGTGGATAATTTTAAAGTGTGTAACAGAGCTTTTAAAGTTCTGGCTTGTTATTAGTTTTGATACGTGGTGGCCAAGATTCTACTAGGTCATCTATATCTTTTAGTGAGGAGATTCACTTCTGGGACACTAGGAACCTGCCTTTTTAATTGGCTAAAACTTATAAAGGTATATTTGCCCGTTTTCAAAACAAAAGTGTAAATTTGCTAGTCATGAAATGAAAAGGACTGAAGCTGCCACATGACCAAACAAAAGGGACCATTTTATGCGATGTGTGGAATGAAAAAGTATTGGCAAAAAGGTTTGGTGATAAGTAGAGGTTAGGCTACTACTTTTATAATAAACAGTAGGCACACAATACTAATTTTCTCCCCAAGTTTGCCTTAAAATTAGTTTCAGAAGTGATAAGTATAACCCATTGTGAAGCCAGTGGGAAGAGGTTTATTTACCTTGAGTGTCTATCAAAAAACTGACAGCAAAACTTGTTGGAAGATGAAGCTTGTTTTAAATTAAATTGTAGTAAGAATGAGGCATCTGACACTAGTTCTAATTACTCTAGATTACTAGAGTAGAGATTCCAAGTTTGCACATTTGAAATGGTTTGAGCCTTTGCATTCCTCAACGTTTTAATGGTATTCTCTATTTCTTCACAATGTGTTCACTGTTCATAAATAATGAGCCTTTAGGTCTCTCAGCAGTTCAACTAAATGTCCTGTCTTTTTAACAGAGGGATTTACAGATTGAGGGAGCTCGATTCTTTGATGTGGACACTCATGGTCAAGCCCTGATAGTTGCTCGATGGCTTTCTGGACTGGGAGGAAGATGCTCTCTTACCAAAGTAATCTCTGCAGCCTCTGAGTGAAATAGGCCTGGCCATTAATTAGTTTTGCATCACTCTTGACATCCTTCTGATCTTTGTTTTTTTTCCCTCCTCTTCTTCTTTTCCTTGTCTTGTTTGCAAATTTTCTTTCAAGATAAGCTTACTGCCTCCTCATGATAGAGAGGATATCCAGCTTCCTGTGAACACAAAAGTGGCTAAGGATCTACAGGTTTCTCCTCATGCCAGACTTGCTATGTTGGCCACCTTGGGGAAGAAATTGTTTGTTTATAGGTAGAAAAGCTATCTCAAATCAGTCGATCATATCTGTGCACATATATTTGTTTTAATAGGCGTTCTATTCCTCAAGGAACAGTATTTCTGAAACTTCAAAGCGATGCGTAGTTTGACTTGAAGTATCTAATCTTTTCCTTGTATTGTCACAGCACGGAAAGCAACAGTACCGTCCTTACCTATGACTTACCAGTAAGAATTATAACCCCTGGCCTCCTTCCCATTTCACCTTCTCTACTTACCTGTAACACTAGAATTTTGGCATGTTCCTGTGATATATATTAAAAACCTCTCTGACTAAAACCATTTACTGCAAATATTGTTTGAAAATGAACCCTAGAAAATTGTGGGTTTTTATAGGCCGCTGCTTGGTCATGTGCATGGGACGTCAACGATTCGCATTATCTGTATGCGGGGCTGCAGGTCATAATGATGCACTTTCCCTCGATCAGGCAAGTTTACTTTCTATTTAATTTTGATTTGCTAATCAGTCCTTAATGGTTGCAGAGTGGCATGCTTTTAGAGTTTGATCTGCGTCAAACATCAAACCCTGTGGAATCCATCGCCGGTTTAACATGCAACCCAATTCATACTGTGCATTCACTTTCAGCCGATTCAGCTTTTAATTCTGGTTTCAGATCAGTTCTAACTGCTTCCTCTAGCGGTCTCTGCCATTGGAACTTTGGTTGCTGTGAACAGAAGTATGCCCTCTTATATTTCATTACAAACCTGTTTTGTTATACTGATCTCTTCTTCTGGAATGTCTTGATATTGGTATTCTCTTACATTGATTGGTAAAGGATTATGTTCTTGCTCTTGAGAATGAAGTTTCAGTGTTTCACTTAGAAAGCTGGAAGATCTTTACATGAATGTTTAAAATAGAGTAGCCTACATTCGTGTAAAGTATTCATTGAACATTGTTAGTCTGATGATGATCACCCCTTCCTTTTTGCATTTAAGGTCTTATTTGATACCTGAATCAACGAATCAAGGAGTTTGTATATCTCTTGCTTACGGTCCTGGATGTGGAGACATCGTCGCTACATTCCGTCCAAAAATCGAAGCAGAAGGACCCATAAGCTTTTCTCAACAGCCAATGTCCACTCAATCCTCCTCTCTCTTGGGCCAAGCTGTTCAGGGTACAAATGTTCATTACAGGAGAGTTGGCATTACAAGCTACCAGAAATTGCTATCTACATCTGCAAACGTCAATGGCATTCGGCTACCCAGGTCTACAATCATTGACAGAACTAGTCAGAAGCCATGTTTCGCTGCTGGGGATGAAGCAACCTGTGACCTGGTATTGCAAGAGCTGCCCACTTGGAAGGTTGTACAGCGAGTCAAGTCGGTGAAACATCCCATTCGCGATGTTAAGTACTGCCGGGCCACAAACTCTGGGTTGCTTAGTTGCTTGAGTGATGAAACGTTGCTACTCTACTCATGTAATCCCCCATGAGGAGTGAGATTTTTAGGTAGCAGCAGGGTATAATATGTATATCTTAGGCAACTTGTGGGGATTATACTTAGCTTCCTTATGGCGTGTAGTATTTCCTTAGGTTTTGCCACCTTAGCAGCATCAGTTGTCTTCTTTGCTCCATAACTATGTTGTAATGAGGTAGTATAGACTCAATTTAGTGTAGCTTTAACTCGTCAGGTCCCTAACTCCCTTAACCTTCAGTCATTGGACAGGTGTTAGTCCTATATAGGCTCTGTTTGACAGAACTGGGCTATAAGCAAACTGACTTATTTTGAAAGCAGGGGAGACTAGCTTTTGCTTTTCTTCCAAAAAAAAAAAAAAGCTTCTGCTTTCAGAATAATATTTTTTAGTACTTTACCAAACACTAAAAAGTGCTCTGCCTATAAGCAAAACAACTTATAAGTTCTCCCAAATAGAGCCATATGACCTTACGATTTTGTAGAACTTGTATATCCTATATTTTTGATAAACAAATGCCCGGGCTTGGTCAATGCGACCCTCTTTGTAAAGAGGGACACCTTCTCCCGAAGTAATGGGACTATTTTTCTGAGTTCCTTAGAGATACTATATGTCTCTTGAGGGGCAAAGTTTAAAATTTGGTTCAAGTTATATACAATACAGGGGGCCATGATAAGTGGCTCATAATTTTCGAAAGGAATGTAAGTGACTTGATAATATTATTTGAAAATTGTATTATCATACTTATCATGTGAAGCGGTAAAAAATATAATTTTAGATATTTGTACTAACATATATTTTTTTCTTTGAGAATTACTATTATTACTAATTGGGAGATGAACATAGTTTCATTATACCTAACAAAGTTTAGATCTAGGGTTTTTGAGGTGTCAACTTCGAAGAAGATTATATTAGATGGATGGATCACGCATATTAATAGTTTTTTAATAGCCGGTAGAGAAGAATGAAATTTGAGGGAACCTGGAAAACAAATGAAATTTCTAACCGAGGGTTTTATGATGACTTTTAGAGGGGGGAACGGGCAGTTTTAAATCTCAGTGCAAAAAAGTACAGGGTAATATGTTAGGTGGAACCCACAAAAGGAGAAAAAAGAAGCGAAGTTGACAAAGGCGGTAGAAAAAAGGACTCAAAATATATATAAAAAATCCGACCTACCGGATTCGAACCAGTGACCTAAGGATTACAGTACCAACTACAGTCCTCCGCTCTGCCAACTGAGCTAAGGTCGGTTGAAGTTAAACCCTGAGACAACTAATATAAACAAAGAAAAAACACAATTTCAGTAAGTAGTACTCCCTCTTAGTTCAAGCTGCACACTTTTGATCAACTTTCTCATACCATGTTTGACAATTTATTTATGTATAATAATGGTGTATTAAAATTTGATGTTTAGAAAATACATCATGCAGGGAATCTAATGATATCTCACATGATGATATTTGTATCTATATACTGGCTAAAATTTATGGTCAAATGTGTCTTAAGAAAGTCGATAAAAAAGTGTGCTGTTTGAACTGGGATAGAGAGTATTGTTTTTGCCGATCATATCTAGCCATTTTTCTTGATGAATGGTGTAAATTTTTTGTTCAAATTGTCGGTTTGTTTGGCCTTTTGATGCATTTATATCGAAAACAATGTAACAATTCAATGACAATAAGTAATCACTGTATAACAACATATTGATATAAGAATCAATTGTTATCGTTACCGTTCCATATCATATTTTAGATTACAATCAAGTAACACAGTAGGTCAGTTGAATCGTTATATTAATTCAAAATGCCAATTTACTTAGCAATTGTTAATTATACTTGCATCCGGTGACAATAAACAAACATGATGGTTCATACAATAAGACTAATGGATAACAACCGCCTACTCTTTCGAAATGTTATAAAGACATCATACATTTAAAACATCCATCCCGTGCCATGGCGTGATGAACAGTACACCCACCATGTAGCCGCGGCACAGGCGAGAAATGGATCGCCGCAGTTGCAAGCATATGGATTCAGATCGGCTGCGGCACGTTCATCCTTATTTTTTCTCTATTAGTTTTAATTTGAATTTGACACTTATCACAATTGCATTTGACCCTAATCTCCTGACATATAAATTTCTCACATAATTTTTTTAGAGTAAAGTGCTTAGATGACCCTCAGTTCTTTGGAAATTGCAAATATAACCCCCAATTTTTCAAAAGTGCTAATATACCCAAGGATATTTTCAAAAGTGTTAATATACCCATGGCCGATGTAAACGACATCAAATGTGAATGAATGTATGATTAACCGCTCAAACCATCAACGTGCATGAATGTATGAATG
>JAUOBV010000003.1:7933142-7945355 GCA_032360425.1 Rubia occidens
AAATTTAAAGTGTAAATTAAATTTCGTCTTTCCATAAGCTTATGGAAAGATTGTCTTTCCCAAGACTTTGCCTTTTATTTTTGTGGGTTCCAACTAAAAAATTATAGATAAAGTCTTGGGAAAGACTTTTTTTCCCATAACTTTATGGAAATATTGGTTTAATTACAACAACAACAGGTAAAAGGTCTTATTCGTAATATTAAAATTTTATTATGCAACCCAAAATTTTTATCTTCATTTATTCTAATTTACACTTTAAACATTGGTCTTTCCACGACTTATGGAAAGACCGTCTTTCAAGAGACGGATTCAAAATTATATACTCCTTCCGTCCAACAACAAACTGCATAAAAAAATTCATAATTTTCAAGAAACATGTTTGACCATTAATGTGTTTAATTATGTATAATAACAGGAAAAAATTAATATTTAGAAACTACTTATTACAATGCATCCAAAAATATTGCATATAATAATATTATTTTTATTTAACCATTCAAATATGTGATCAAAGTTTGACCGTTAAATAGTAAAAGTACAGTTTAATGCATGTAATTAAAAATTGCCCAGACCATCCTAATCTTTTATTGTTTTCGACACATCGACATTCATAAATATCGGCGCAAAAGGTTATCATAATATAAACTAGGATATTATTTATAATAATAAAATGACTAAAATTTTCTTGATGTAGTTTGAATTTTTAGATTCTATCTGAAAGGTATAATATAATCTTCTTTGTGCTAATATATTAAAGAAGTGAGGGTCACATGATATTTATTGAGAACGTTATAACAAAGGGCCATCATTAGGGCAAAGTTTTTTTTTATGGTTTAAATACCTTTTTTGAACTATGTTTTAAAATCATAAGAAAGAATATAATATCACTACTAGAATTACCCCTCTTTTACAACCAAATTTTACAAAAGGGTTGGAAAGTGGTTGTAAAAAATATGCATTTACAACAAAAACTGAAATGTTGTAGTAAAAGTACTCAATCTATTTACAACAAATAAATTATGTGGTTGTAATTGATTATAAAACCGTTGTAAAAGGAGTTTGTCATCCTTATCATTTCTAACATATTTTTACTACCATAATATCCGTTGTAAAAAACCTTTTCATTTAGGCGCACTTTTTTCCCGCTTTCAGAAACTCTAAAATTTTGGTTCCTTTAAAAAACAATTAAAAATACTCTACTTTTAACCTAAAATAAAATAAAAATCTACACGATCCCATATTCTACAGTAATTTTTCATCTCTAACAGACAGTAAACTTTCCTCCTCCTTCCACGTTTCTCCATTTGTTGTTGGGTTTCAAGTTTCAACAAAAGTCACCTTTTCGAGTCAACAATTGTGGGTTTGTGAAATTTTGGGAACACTTTGGTTGTTGGGTACCATTACACTTTCTGGGTTTATGGAATATCTCTTCGAACTCGGCCTATGCACATCGGATTCTTGTAAATCCCAAATGGGTTTCTGCAAAAATTCATGTCTTTGGTTGGAGAGCACTCGATGTGGGCTGTTTGTGGAAATGGATTCTTTGGAGCTTATGGGTTCCGATTTAATTGTGAACTGTGTTGGTGGAATCGGACTCTAGATGTGTATTCTCTGGAGTTGCAGCGATGGAAACTCGGTGATGAACAAGGTTTGGAATTTCTTCCTGCTTTGACCTACTTGAAAATGTTTCCTCGGTTATTTTGCGGTGCGTCGGGTTTGGAGTACTTTGTGTTTTTGGGTTCCCGATGAAGTCGGTTCTGGGTTACCGATGTGTGCTTGTGTTTACTTCTTTCTGTTGGCTGGGTCGAATCCATCACTATGGGATCCGACGATTTGGTTTCTTGTGTCCCTTATTTGTGTACCGGTGTGTCTTTAGAAACATTAGCAAAATTGAGTGTTTGACAAACAGGTGAGTAGATGTAATCCATTTTACAGATTGATTAGTAGTGTTTGTTGTATGGTGATTCTCTTTCGTCTAATTTTTTCTTTGGGATTGTGTTTTTGTGGGAGGTTTACTGACGGCCATTTAGCTCAAATCAAGTATATTTTGCGCACAAGGTGTTCGATAGAAGGTGTAAGTGAATAGGTCGGAACGCCATCGTAACAAACTCTTCAACTGCACCTCTTTCCTTCGCCTGTGTCTGTTTGTGCATTTTTTTCCATACAATTTCTTTTGCCGAGAAAAATGAAAAGCATAAAACACGGACAAGTGTCATTGATCGAGATTAAAGATTATAATGCTAGATATTTTTGATTTAGTGGATCGCTACCTTTTCTGTATTTTGCGTGATCATGTAAAAGCTTGTTGTGTTGGTTTTGTTGGTGATTTGTGTTGATTCTGGTTGATTTTGTTTCATTAGGTTTATTTACCGAAATGTAGCAGTTATTATCGTCGCTTGATGTTAAGCGTTCAGAGTCTCGTTAGGCTTACATAACTTTTCATTGATTGCAGTTAGGCCGCTTGCATAACTTTTCTTCTGCTCGACAAGACTACCATTGCAGCACTTTATGCATATTCTGTACAGCTAATGCATATGAATTTGCTTAAGTGGTTAGAAGAATGTGAGTACTTTGTAAGCTTTATTAATGTTTTTGGCCAAGGGACATTCAACTTTTGATTTTATTGTAATTTTCTTAAAAGAATATGTGGCTGTAGGCACAATTATGCATGATTGTTACTTTCGTCCGTCCTGTAATTAGAATCTCGTTTGTATAGTGAGACTTTAGTTATGAGATGACGGGAGTACTTATTTTATATGTTGGTGTAACTAGGAGATCCTGATATTGGATCTCTCAGTTTGAACCCCTTACCCCTGGCGGCCTGACAAGAATATAGAGAGTGGAAAAATTCGGTCAAAATTCATGGTTTCATTTTTGGTAAGCTGTCCATGTTTCTCTAATATTCAGCTGGATTGGTGTATAGCCTGGCCCATAGAATGATCGTTCATTTTCTGTTCTTTCATTTAGTAACTGAAAATACTTGGCTTGCAGCCTAAGTATGTTGTGAACCAAGTGACATCAGGAGATTATGACTGCCCCGCAAGGTTCTGAAGTTCTTAACAGATCTACATGCGTCATTCCGCATGCTCAATCTCAGGAATGACTTTCTGCGGAAAAAGTTTGATGGTAAGTAACTAATTTCATTGAAATTGCGCATAGATTACCAACACCATCACTTGCCATAACTCTATGAATTGCTACCATTTTTTCACTCTGCATTTGCTTAGACAATGTGACCATTCTGTCTTAAAACTGTTATCCATTACATTTGACTGTCGGTCAAGTCTAAAAACTTTGGATGCTGATTTATTATGCAGGGATGAAGTATGACCTCAGGAAAGTGGAGGAAGTGCACTATGATGTGAAAATTCGAGGCTTGGCATCAAATGGTGGTGCAGGGGGAGCTAAAGAGCAGTAACAGGGCTCTGAACCATGGCCCTCTTTGGAATGCATTTAGAAATATGATTAACTATAGGTTTTGAATGGCACATGTAGAAGACATTTTGAGCCAGAAGTAAAATTGCTGTCTTGATCACAAGTTTTGTTGGGTGTTTGGTGGGCAAATTTTCTAGGTGGAGTAGGTTCTTTGGCCGTTTGTTTGACCCTTTTATCAAAACAGGAATCCTCGGGGAAGATCAGATTTTGCTACTCACAAGTTCTGTATGATCATTAGAAGATGGCAATGGTCCAATGGAGAACAAATGCTTTTATATGCCTCTAATTCTGTTTGCCTTTTTGTTTTTTTTAGGAGAGCGCTAAACTTGGTCCCACTTTGATCATGTTATCTCCATCTTATCTGCAATTTAATTCACTTCAATTAGTAAAATTTAACAATTGACACGGTTTAATTTAGTTTTGGCCTGTCTATTATATGCAATTAGTCCTTACTGACTCACCGATTCTGTCACAAGTGATGGAAGATCCGGTATCCACCCCATTGGAGATACAAAGCGTACTACTTGAAATTAGATTTTTCATTTCCATTAGTTTTACTAGTTTTCAAAATAAAACACATTCCTAGAACAACTGTAGTGGAACAACATAATATGACCCTTAGCTTGAGCAGACAAATTTGTAATTATATCTAATTAATATATTTGGTTTTCAAAAAAAATAATTAGTTCAGCTTGGAGAGTACTTTAATCAAGTTCTTCTTAGTCAAAAGTTGACAAAAATGTATGGATAATTGATTGAATTTAGCAGATAATGAAGTTTAGTTAACTTTAAGGTTGATCGGTTAAGACAACACTTGACCAGAGTTGGGCCTAGACTAGAGAGTTCAATCACATGTACAAGGTCACTCTCGACACTACTACGCTCCACTCCACGCGTCGCCACAACGGACGCCAACTCTACATTAAACTCAGAATTGGAGCTGGAGTTAAAGAAACTCCTTCGATTCCGTCAATTAAATGCCAGTACCACTGCCACACACACCTCCTGCCTTTCTGCTTTCTCTTCTCTCTTACCGATTCATCCATTATTATTCCACCAATTTCTGCTTAAAAATCTGCAATCACTTATCCCTTTTCTATGCGCTCCACCTTCAAATAATTGGAGCGGCGGATTGGCTTCTAATCCTGTTAGCATGACGAACCAAGTAAGATTTTTTTTCCAGAAAAAATGTTCTTGTTTCGGTGTAGCTGATTAATTAAGCAGCTGCATTACTTCGCATGCAACGATTTGGGGAATCAGATTAACCCAATTCCCAATTCGGTTTCGGTCGCTATTTGCTGATCATTGTTGAATTTGTACTGTGCGTGTGTTTTGTGGGCGGCGATTTTTATGTGGGTCTTAATCAAGTTATAATGAACCGACTTTGTTTTCTCGCTTTTAATCATGGTAATTTCGAGCAAAAAAGTGTACTTTGTGATGTGAAATGTTAATTGGAGGAGACAGCGGTTTAATTGTTTTAGAGGCTAAATCTTTTTTGCTTAGTGGATGTCATGGAATTTGAGAGCTCGTTTATAGCTCCATGCCATTGACAAAAAATTCTTTTTGGGGAACTTGGTAGGAATTTTGAGATTCGGGGTTTTGTCAGGTTTAAAATGTGAAGGTTATCAAGTTACAGACGAAATACGATGCAATCAAAATTTAGAGGCATTGTGCTTGCACTGTATCTAGATTTGATTAAATGGATGGTTGTCTGTATCACAAAATGGTATCTTGATCAATGATGTGAAATCATGTTGGCTATTGCATAATTGGTAATACCTAATTGTCAATATTCGAGGATCTTTCAACATTTTCCTGTATATACCACTTAGGATTAAATTTTGTTTAGGCTAAAAGAGTTGCCTTTGTTTACCTCTGAGGATTAAATGCTGTCAGGCTCTGTTAGTAGTTAATTGCTTTTTACCTGATTAAAATTTTGATGGACTTCTGTTTGTGGGACACTTCATTTATTACTTATTTATCAGGTCAAGGAGAATCACTCTGCTATTCCTGTTTTAGAAGATGAGGCAATTCATTATGATTTTCTCCTTGTTGAGCCCCAAGATGATCATGTTTCAGTGGATGCTTTCTTATGTATGCATAGAAATAGCTCAGAGAAGTGCGTGCAATCGGATGACGTTCCCCTCAAACTTGGTATAGCTTGAGAACTAACATACTTGACCATCTCCCATGTTCTTTCAATATTTGCTAAAGATTTTGTGGGGAGAAGTTTCAGTAGAGATGAGTATAAACTTATGACAGCTGTATTTTGAAGCTATAAGTTAAATCTCCTTCATTCATAACTCAGTAAGCATTTCAGCAGTCATTGCCTACTTACTTTGCCACATTAGGATCTCAGTAATCTGCATGAGTTTTTTTAAATTTTGATTTGGACAGAGCTAATTTAGCTAAACTTGCTCTGTTATTGATCAACCTACTAATAATTTTAGATTTTGGATGTGCAACTCATGCAATTAGGATAAGGTCTTTCTTTTCTGAGCAGTGTAGCAAGGGGACTGTAGTAGAGACTAGATTCGTGATATCCTATCTATAGATGCATTAAAAGAAGTTGTATTTCTAAATATGTGTCCTATGGGGCGCTATTTGTTTTTCTATAACCCAAGCCTATTTTAGTAATAGGCAGACTTCAATGTTGTTATGAACCACAATGTAAATAGTCCTTTATGTTTGGGTTCCTTAAAAAGCTATTTAGGCCTTGGTCTATGCGTGCAACAAAAAGTTGAGATATGAGTATCATTTGAGCTGATGGTATACTTGTTTCTTAAATAATGTCCTGTTGATTTTACTTCAACGTTAACATATTTCCTTTTTGGGAGGAATGATCACATTTCCTCATAGGGTTTTTTGAGTGTGTACTCCTTGAATATGTGACACCAAATTATTTTAGTGAAGCCCAATGACTCTGTTGCATATCTAAGAGCTACTCTTTCTTCTAGTTCCGAGTGCATCACTATGCCCAAACTTTAATGAATTATCTGAAAGTGTAGCTTCAGTAGTAAAGTAGAAGAGCTATGAGTACAACTATGAAGTCATTTGTTTTAGTATGTTGTCTTTACGTATTTGGGTTTGTTTAATGTGTCTAATCTGCTTTCCTTCTGTGAAGGTGAGAGCAATTACGGGCCTGGCCAAGAACAAAATATAATAAAGGCTAGAGACGTAAGCATTTTATCTACCTGCGTTCTCTTTTCCTTCTTTTTATTACGACTTCTTATTTGTAAATAGATATTTTCTTGCTACATATGGGATTTAAGTCATGATCTGTATAAGATTCGTTTGTTGGAGCAATTTCAATTCTATGTAGAGTGATTGCTGTTATGTAGATGATGCACAGATTAATAAAGTTTTTGCTGTTGGACCAATTATAAATAATGGTTGTTATCAGGTCTAATAATGCTTCACCCTAGATGTTTGGTGGTGTTTACTGGTATAATGATCATTTGATGTTTCAAGCTATGTCATTCTTCATTGGCCTGACACAAAATACTAAGAATAGGTTACACGTTTTTTTCTCTTTGCGGAGAGAAATACGTCTGATGTAAGCAATTTAATCAAGTTGTATTCTGGCAGGTCCCAGATATTAAGCCGAGTCAAACTGAAGCTGGGAAGTTTCATTCACCAAATCTTCTCTCTAGTTTCTGCGAGGACTATCTTTTAGGTGCTCATATTTACTGATTTATCAAGTGCTTTCTGATTGCAATTCCTCCTTTCAAATTTAACATTCCCGTTACTTGCATGTCATGCAGATGGTGAAGTTGAAGAATGCAGTATAGAGCTGGATCATAAATCAGGCACAGCGTTACAAAAATCAGTGTCAAAAAATCATACTCTAGCTGATAGTCCTGGTGACAACGGAGCTTCTCAGAAATCAGGTTCGTCGGGTACTACTGATCAGGTGGATGGTATCTTGGGAGGTCTTGATGTAGATAATTCTGAACCAGATGGGGTCTTTAGCTGCACCGGTGATAGTGACAAGTCACTCGAGAATTGTTGGTTCAAGTATCCCTCATTTACTATTGAAAATATAGAGGAGGATGTTTCGAGCATGTTTTCCAATGGAAATGACCAACTGATGGGTCTCAAATCTAGTTTTACATCAGGGCAAGTACCCTGCCTATACACTTCAAATCAAGAGAACATGGATTCTTTAGTACCATGCCAGAGGGTGGTTAAGGAGTCTGCTTTTCAGAATGATGCATCGCCAACTAAAAGGCCCGTCCAAGCTCTCATCATTGATAATCATGACGAAAAGCGGCAACGTAAACCCCCAAAGAGGTTCATTGATGAATTATCAGGTCCTAAATCGAAATCCTCCCTCAAAAAGAAGGGCGGTTCTGCACCCTGCTCAAAGGGTAAACATTGCAGTGGTGGAGCTTCAAAACACCAAAATAAGAAACCTAAAGCTGAGAGTTTCACTCCAGAGGATCCTGTTGGATTTGCTATCCAAGTGCCATTTGGTCCTTTAGTACAGAGTGAGAGTGACACCAATCAAGATCCTCCTGTTGCAAAGATGAAAACAGAATCTCGTTACTTGCTGCCCTTGTCTCCGAACATGAAGGTTTGGATTGAATTGATTTTTTCCTTGGTGGTGTGTTATAGTGATTCTTTTTCCTTCGTAAATGACTCGGAAAATTCTTACTTGCTCCCCTGTCCTGCTTTCATGGTTAATTTAAACTGTGAATCTAAGTTCTCTAGTTCCTTTGTTTAGGTGTCAAAATCTGAAAAGGAAGTTTCTATGTCTGATACTGAGACTGATACCGAGACCGAGTCAGAAGTGGACAATGTTGAACTGGGGAAATACGAAGAAAGTGTTGCTGGACGTCGGAAGCATCATGTACTGTGGACTGTTTCAGAGGTCAAGTTGTTGATCGATGGTGTTTCTCAATACGGGGTTGGCAGATGGAGTCGAATAAAGAAAGATTTGTTTCCATCATCTGTGCACCGCACACCAGTTGACCTGAAGGTAAACAATATATTCTTCTCTCTGTTGAGACTGTAGTCTGAAAAACATCTCAATGTGTCTGCCACGGGGATGTTATTGCAGGACAAATGGCGAAACCTTTTGAAGGCAAGCCGCGTTTTGAATGACAAGAAGAGCGGGGTAAGTTAACTATAATTTGTCTTACCCTTATTCTACAATATTTTACCTTTGTGTTTCTGGGTACTGGAGTAAACGGGAAAATTCATCTGTACCCTGTACCCAGATTCCGTTTACTTCAGAAATTATTATACAATATTTGTCTTACCCTTATTCCCGTTTGCAGGAGGAAGGCAAGCGGAACCTGGCTTGGCGACCCCTGCCAAAATCCATCTTACGGCGTGTGAATGAGCTCTCGAGCATCCACCCGTACCCGAGGGATCTGCGAGCCAAGGGCTGATCCTGGTCGGAAGTGGAAAAGACAGGTGGCTCGATGGTCGGCGTTGCTGTGCAGTTAGTCAAGTGCTCTTCCTTCGCTAACTCATCTTTAGAAACTGTTAGTAGTTGTGGTGGAACTGATGTCGTGGCT
Source organism: Rubia occidens (assembly GCA_032360425.1). Classification (NCBI taxonomy): domain Eukaryota; kingdom Viridiplantae; phylum Streptophyta; class Magnoliopsida; order Gentianales; family Rubiaceae; genus Rubia; species Rubia occidens. The sequence continues at coordinate 7,942,103 of JAUOBV010000003.1, forward strand.
TTGTAAATCAGACGCAAGTGAAGTGTAACCGTTAAACTCAAGTTATCTTTGCCCCTACATCGTACTAGTACTGTGAATAATTTTAACCTGACATAACAAGATACAATCAACTTTTGCTTTCTGCTTAAAGTTCCAAGAATTCGATCCATTTCAAAGATCGAACACAAGGGTTCGAAATATCTACGTACAAGCTTGCAATAATGGAAATGAAAGCCTATTTTACATAAACCGCAGGCATTCATAACATAGTAACATTTTAGTACACAGTACATTTATTGTCCGGACATAACGTTAAGATTCATGATCCCATATGCAAACTAAGTTGCATTCAGTTATTGTCATTATCACCGCCATTGTTGTCATCTCCGGGAGCAGAGGAGGCGGCGCCACCACTTCCCCACTGGTTGTAAGCCTGCCGTGGTATGTTGTGGTGGTTTTCGAGGCTATCGGGGTATGCAAAACCACCCCTCGTGGTCTTACCGTGAAGTCGGGGAAGCGGAACTTCGCGTGCCGCGCAGCCGTGCATCGCCACCAGAAGTATGGCCATGAAAACAAGGCTTAGAAGAACCGTTGGTTTCATCCTGATATCTGGATCTGTGGCGATTAAGGTATAAGTAGATTAATAAACGAAAACAGATGTTGATATGTGTGTGTAATAAGTTTGGTTTGTATTTATAATGGGGGAGGGGGACTAGATTGAGATGCAAATATATAATAAAGGGTAAAGTGCGTTTTTAATCCTATACGTTGGTCGAAAGTGTAGAAATGGCCTTGTAAAATCTGAAAGTGTAAAATTAACCCTCGTATGTTTTGATCAAAAGTGTCAATTTAACCCTGGAAACCAAATTCTGGCCGGAAATGACCATTACACCTCTTTGAATAAAAAAAAAGAAATTTTCAAAAAATATGAAAAGATGGCATTACCCTTTCTAAAAAGTGCTCAAACTCTTCTGCCGGTCAATGCCACTGGCCATCGCCGGTCAATGCCGGTCAACGGTGATCAACCAGGTTAATTTGTACTTTTATTAATGAGATAGGGTTAGATCAGTACTTTAGTTTAAAAATTAGGGTTAAATTTGCACTTATGTAAAAATGATAGGGTTAGATCAGCACTATTATTAAAAAAATATCTTTTTAAGGAAAACCAACTTCTTATAAATATGCCTTCGTTACAACTTCATAATTTAATGTACCATAAATATACTTATAATTTGTATGCCTTCGATAGGAAGTAAAAAACTTTTGAGTCAACTTTGTAATTAGAAATGCGATAGCTAATTAGAATCACATTTTACTAATTACAAAGTCATCGCATTTCTAATTACAAAGTTGACTCTAAATTTTCTTACTTCGATAGGCATACAAATTATAAGTATATTTATGATACATTAAATTATGAAGTTGTAACGAAGAAATATTTATAAGAAGTGAGTTTTCCTTAAAAGGATGTTTTTTTAATAATAGTGTTGATCTAACCCTATCATTTTTACATAATTGCAAATTTAACCTAATTTTTAAACTAAAGTAATGATCTAACCCTATCTCATTAATAAATGTACCGATTAACCCGTTTGACCACCATTCTCACCGTTGACCATCGTGACCACCGTTGATCGCCGTTGACCGGCAATAACAGGCATTGACCAGCGTTGACCGCTTATTTTAGGGAGGGTACTTTTGTACTTTTATATTTTCTGAATTTTTTTTCATGGGGTGTAATGGTAATTTTTGGTTAAATTGGCACTTTTGACCAAAACATAAGGTTAATTTTGCACTTTCATATTTTACAAGGTTATTTCTGCACTTTCAATTAATTTATAGGGTTAAAACGCACTTTACCCGTGATGTAATTAGTAAAAAACTTCAATATATATTTTTTAAGATTATATTTTGCATGATTAATACAGTCATTAGTAGAGACCGGCTCCAACATGAACAGTAAAAAGGTGAACAGTAAAAAGTTATTATTCAAGAGCTGCTGGTGGTTGTTGGATCCAACGTTTCATCTAAAGCAAACTCCCAATACTGATTCAACAATGACCAAAATCTTCTAAATTTGGCGTTTTATTCGTAAATCGATAACCTTAAAGTTTAGAAAGTATCAAAGTATTAATTCAATGGACATATTTATCTCGAAGAAATAATTCAATATGCTTAAAATGCAAACAGAGGCGAGTTTGTCTTTTGAAAGACGGTCTTTCTATAAATCATGAAAAAAATCAATGTTTAAATTGTAAATTAGAATAAATGAGGATAATTTTTTGAGTTGCGTTAATCGGGTCATAAACTTTATAACTGGGCAAGTTGCATAATAAGTTTTTAATATTTCAACTAAAACCTTTTAATTTCGACAAAGTCTTGGGAAAGACCGTCTTTCCATATGCATATGAAAAGACGGAGTTGAATTGAAATTATAGAAAGGTAAAAGGTTTTAGTTGCAATATTAAAAATTTATTATGCAACATGTAGGAGTGATACGTTTATGACCCGGTTAATACAACCCAAAAAATTTATTTTGATTTCTTTAAATTTAGAGTTTAAACTTTGGTCTTTTCATAACTTATGGAAAGATCGTATTTCAAAAGACGAACTCTTTAATAATTGTATAATGATCTTTGCCTGAATTTTAAACTTAGTGATAAAATAAGGATAACTTAAAGTATAGAAGGTATCAAAGTAGATATGGACATATTTATCTCGAACACTTACTTCAAAGTGTTGAAATGCAAATAAGGGTAGTAAGTAAAATAGTTCGATTTTGACAGCGTTTCTTTTCATTCTTCTTTCGTTCAAACCTATGATGATTACAACCGTTTAGATTAGTATAAATTAATTGAAAATTAGTGACATATAATATGTGTCGCTCAAGGAAATGTCACTTGGAAATTGGAATAATCTCCACACCAGTAAAAGTATAAAAGTCCAACCAAGTTAACCAGCTCCTTTTTTTTAATAATTAATTGGCCATCAGAATGTTAATCTAGGTGACAAGTAAAGGTCAAATTATTCTTACCTTCCCCATTTGCATTCACATTTAGATTCATTTTTGGAGGACTTTGTGCATATTAAGTTATTAAATTTAAATTACTTTAACCTACTCCCCGTCTAATCTCAAGTTGTACCTATTAACTTTGACAAATTCTTGAAAAATACCGTCTTTATTTATGAAAATATGGAAGTTTAATAATAATAATAAAAGACAAAAGGTCTTAATTACAATATTAAAAATTTATTATGCAACGTGTAGTAGTTC
>JAUOBV010000003.1:8036425-8046565 GCA_032360425.1 Rubia occidens
GAACATGGTGTCGTAGTCGGTGTAGATGATAGCATCGAAGAGCGAGGAGGGCTAGCAACCAAAGTGACAAGCTGAGAAGGAGGAGATGTCATAGTGGAAGAAGTAGGATTATGAGCTTCTGTATCAGTGGGATCCAAAAAAATAGAGAAATCCAGAGAGGATGGAGGGACTGAGTTAGAACCATCAGCATAAGGGAAGAAAGTGTCGTTAAACTGAGCATGTCTGGTAACATATATCTTTCCAGATGTAGGATCCAAACATCGATATCCCTTGTACTAGGATTCATGCCCAAGAAAGATACAGGGCAAACTGCGAGGAGCGAGTTTGTGCGCTGTATAAGGATGAAGATAAGGGTACACTAGACAACCAAATGCATGGAAGTTTGTGTATATAGGAACCTTGCCATTGATAACTTCATATGGTGATCGTCCGCCAAGGATATGAGTCGGTAGCCGATTTATAGTATAAGTAGCTGCAACAAAAGCAAGAGGCCAGTGAGAGAGAGGGACATGAGAGTGGTATAACATAGAGAGACCCATCTCAGTAATGTGGTGATGCTTGCGCTCAGCCCGACCGTTCTGCTCAGGAGTATACGGGCAAGAAATCTGATGGTGAATACCCTTTATCTGAAAGTGAGAGCGTAAACGACCATTAACAAACTCAGTCCCCTCATCACTCCGAAACACCTTAATGGTGGAAGAGATCCGGTTCTCCACAAAAGCCTCAAAATGGAGATAAGCATCCCAAAAATCAAATTTGTGGCGCAGTGGGTAAAACCATGAGAGTCGGGAATGATCATCGAGGAAAATAACATAGTAGGAGAAACCATCATCAGATAAAATAGGAGAAAGTCCCCATAAATCACAGTGAACTAGATCAAGTACCCTAGCAGCACGTTTATCATTTGTATGAAAAGATGAACGCTTCCCTTTATCCTTTTCACATGCATCACTAAGGGTAGGTTTCGGTAAAAGCGATGAGACAGATAAAGACCCAGAGGCTCGCAAACCAAAAATAATGGAATGCGGTACATGACCAAGTCTAGCATGCCAGATTTCAAAACACGCACGTGACTTATTTGATTCCACATTTGATAACAAAGCAGATGCACCATAGTCTAAAACATAAAGTCCATTTTCACTGTGACCGTGACCCAAGGTTTCACTAATAATTTTATGCCAAATAGTAAATGAGTGATCATTAAAGCAAATAACAACGTTTAAATCCCGAGTTAATTTGCTAATTGAAAGCAAATTTTTAGTGATGTCAGGGACAATGAGCACATCATAAAGAGACACGGATTTAGAAATCTGAGAATTACCAACATGAGTAATAGGGAGTTGAGAACCATTACCAACATATACGCTGGAAGAACCATCATAAGGTGTCACATGATCAGTAGCAGTGGGGGACGATGCCATATGATTTGTGGCGCCAAAGTTTACAATCTATTTGGTGCCATTGTGTCGTCGATGATGAGAAAGACCAGTATAACTCGAAATAGCACACCTTTGAAAGCCATATTAGAGATGGCAACTAAGAAATCAGCAAGCAAAAAAATTAGCCAAAAGAAATGTCAGGCGTTTGCGCAGACGCAAGGAAGAAGATGACGTGTGTGGGACTCACGTGTGCCTGGTCTGACGCGCAGGAGCTGTACGCGTGAATTCACGCGCCAATGGGTCTGAAATCGGGCCGCTGCTGAAGATCGGTGAAGAATGTCCTCGGTGTTTGAGTTGCCGCTGAAGATCGTTAAAATTGAAAGAATCTTACCATAAAAGGAAAGTGTGTCAAATTCACAAAATCAACTAAAAAAGAAAGTGTGCAAGAAATAGAGGAGTATAATTAGATTCGAAGTATGATATGTGGTCTAATTATGGCTTAAAAGGGGTGACATGAATTATCTATATAACCAAATACCTGTCAATTGTCATACAAAGTGTCCACAAATTGGTGCGCCATATCTAGGCTGTGTGAATTGAAGTTTTGTCCTTGTAACAACTCTAAACTGTACATATACTTGGAATTTTGACGAGGTCAAGAAAAACATGAGATGGTTTTTCCATTTAGTTAAACCACGGATGTTACGGTTTTCGTGTCAAACAACGGGCGATCGGGAGAGACGTGTGGAAGTGGGTGTCCGTGGTGGGAAGTCACAAGCTCAACAGACACCACTTGGCAGAATGGCAAACAAGAAAAGCAGGCAGTCATGAAGTTGGAAGAGGGTGACCTGATCTGATGTGCCACCAACAAAACGGCAATGGGGATAATGTTACACGCACTCACGTACTCCTCATCCCATCCCATCCCATCCCTGCCCCTTAACCAACCCACTGGTGTGCCCGCTTTTTGCACCAGGCCCTCCTCCCGTTGCCTGTCCTGTTGGGTACGCTTTCGTCTTTGTAAGTTTGCCATCTCCAGTTGGACCTTGTCTATTCACTCCGCCCCATCTTTTTTTTCCTTTCCCCATTTTATATTTACTTCTAAAATAGACCCGCTAGCCGCAGAGTTATCTATTTTTAAACATGGGTGAATATGGGTAAAATTGGTAATGAGTTAAATGGCTATATGAAAAATATGGGTCAAGCGTGTTGATATGGGTTGACACTTGCTAGTCTACTATGTGAGCTTGTGTATAAACTCAATCCCTCCAGTCCTCTAATAATGTCTCACTTTTCTTTTTGGGATATTTTTTTTATTACGTCTCTTTCCATTTTTAGTAAAACCTAGAATGTTTTTATCCACACATTTATTTTTATACTCTCAATTCAATTTCTACCACTCCTTTAACTTTTTGGGGAAAAAGAAGTGTCATTTGAAAGTGAGTCATAAAGAGAGGACCAGAGGGAGTATGAGTCTATATATGGGTTGAAACCCTGGAATTTACCCATATAGGTGGTATATAAACTCATATGGGTCACTATGTGGGTTGAAACCCGTGAGTTTTACTCAGATGAGCTGGTATATAAATCCATATAGGTTCATAGCTGGGTTGAACCCGTGGGTTTACCAATTTTTGACCAATGAGTTGAATAATTTTTTACCCCGGATTGAGCGGGTTTTGACCAGGTTCATTTTTATCTAACCCATTTTTTACCCATAATAAAATAGGTCAAAGCAGGTTATACTCATATTTTTTAACAGCCCATATTACCCGACTCATATTCTACCCGACCGCCCATTTGTCACCTCTATATATATCCTGAGATACGTGTCGCATTGTATCCCCAATAGTACAATTTATTTACAGTTTATTGATTAGTTAATTTTTGTACAAAGTATAATATGCATTAACTTTATATTTTAAATTTGAATTATATAAAAATAGTCCTAGATATACCGTATGCATCGTATCCCAGTGATATAGATATAGTATACCAATTGTTCCATAATTATTTGAGTTTTGTGAACTAAATTATGTGTGAATAGATAAGATACAAGTTAATTTTTCCTCATTAATTAATTTATGATAAAAGTCTATCACTCTAACAATGATAAATACATAAATGATTGTTGCGGGTCTTAAATCCCAAAATCCCTTATTCTGTTGCCATTTGTTTACAAGTCTAGCTTTCTAGGCTTTTGGGGCCATGGTTCAGGAAATAAAGGTCCGAAAAGGAACATAAATTCTTTAAGAGGCTCCATAGAGGAATAGAGCCACAGAATTGATGTTTTTGACAGAGATTATAAGTGAATTAAGAAAAATGGAGAAAACATTATTGAACAAAAATAGATTTAATGAAAGAGAATGGGAGGTTGCACCCAACGATAATAAATATAAAATTTAATTGATACTTTTGCAACGAATGTTACTACTTATAATAATTTCACAGTTACATTATTTTACCATTATTTTATAATAGTTTAAGTCTTAATATAGGAGAATGATGATCATCATTATTTTACAATCAAATATAATAAAAATAAAGAATGACAGAGCAGAAAATAACAATTACTCCAAAAGTATTTAGAAGTTAAAGAAGAACCTCAGCGTTTAATATGGATCAAACGTCTCAATGATATTCAAATATATTGGATTGAACTGAAAATCTCTGAAACAAATGGACCAAAAGCCCCAATGGAAAAGGCACTAAAAGAAATTAAAACTACAATTGTCGGTAAATATCCAAGTTTCCAATTCAACAAATACCTTAAACATCACCAATGCAATTGTCAGCATTTAGAATCCCTAACTGGCAACAAATGCAGCCAATAGAGCTACATTTTGCAAGGCCTAGTATTAGCACAGTGAGACTTTCTTCTGAAAAATATGTTCCAACCTCTTCTTCCTTTCAACACCTTATGAAACTCCTGCCTCATGCTGTTACACTCCTTCTCCAGCTCCGTCACACGGTACTTCATGTCGTCGATGCCCGCCCCGCCTCCCTTCTTGCCGCCTTTCCCCATCGCCAGAACCCCTGTCGGATTCTGACCGTTCTCCAGATTCTCTGACACGAAAAACCAGCCCGAAATCGAGGTTCTCAGCCGCAGCTGCTCGAAGAACAGCACCTGTACCATCACCCTCAGTGGTAGCCGCTCATTCTGTGCCGCGTGTGTGCTGGCCTCCAGAGACAGCTTCTGGCAGTTCATCAGCCTGCACATCTGCTCTCTCTCTGCATCCGTCAGCCATGGATGCGCCTGAAATGATCTCATATTGCATAAAACCAATTAGTATTATGTAGATTTAACCCGTGATCCTATAAATTAAGTTATAATTTTGTGTAAGATATCAATGAGGGACTCTTAATATCGCAAACGTGGACACAAAATGGTCATGGGGCAATCAGTTAAAGTATACGTCTAATACGTTCAACTGGGCTAACCAGGGGCTCTGATACCATATAAGAGTCGTGAGTTTCAATGATAAAACCAATTAGTACTGTGTAGATGTAGAAGTGATTCAGGATCTTATATACTGCTAAGAAGTATGGGTTTACCTTGAGATATATATCAATGGCGCAATACACGCCATCAGCTAACGGCCTTGCATAATCAGGGATGGCGGCAGCCAGGGCCTGGAATTTGGGGAACTTAAGGTTAACATCAGTGGCAACATCAGCAAGATACGAATCCACGAGGTTCGCCACTGATGTTATTGATGTCAGCGAGTTCGGACCATCTGAAGAAACCTGATTCTCCTCTACAATACTAGGAGATGGAGCCACGGACTGATCCATGGTCAAGAAATGATCGAGAATCCTCTGAAAGCAGTCGATATCATACAGAGTTTCCACGGAATACCCCATGTTGGGGATCAGGAGATCATCCAGGGAGGCCTGATCCAGCTGCATTCCGACACGCCGTTCAAGATTCTCCCGACAGGAGGGGCTTGTCTGAAGAACCATGGCGGTTCGGAGCAGTCTGATGAGGAACTTGGTCTGTGTGATGCCTCTCTGGTTCGGCAGCAGCTCCACTATCTCCTCGAGGAGGGACCTCTGGTCGGCTTCCGACGGGGTGGAGGATCCCTGTTTTGAGTGATTTGCATCGTTGAAACTCGATTGCCTGTTCATCAAAGGTATGAATTTCTTCCCGTAGAACACTATCGATCCCGCCAGGTTCTCCGGGCTCATCCCGGCAGCCTCCACGGCGAGGATCAGGCGTTTGTAGAGAGGCAGACCGAGAAATGACACGTCCTTGTACCACCACCCTTCGGTTTTTCCGGCAGACGACGGCCTGTTGGCGGTTGTGATGCCGTTCCACGTCACATCGGTTTCCTTCTGTTCATGGTCTGAAGCAGGCCTGTTGAACAACGTTGGATCGGCACATGCTTTCATGGCCAGGGAATTTATGCACCTAAGCAGTAAGGCAGAAAATCAGTCATCTTAAAGATAAATGTGCAAAAATATTCGCAAATCACAAGAAAAGTAGCCAATAATTTTCATACTACCTCCGTGACTCCGTCAGAGAGAGCTTCCTAATTTATTTATTTTTATGTTTGATCATAAATTTTAAATAGTATAAAGTTAATAACATTATCGTGTGAGATATTGTTAGATTCATGCAATTAAATATTAATTTTTTATACACCATTTGTATATATTACTAAAGTTATCAGTGGTCTAACAATGTATGAGAAAGTTGACAAAAAAATATGAGACTTTCTCTAGGATGCGGAATCGCCGTTTACAGGGAATCGCTCTGTAGATGCAACTCTTGGGCACCAAGGCTTTGCATTTAAATGATCCAAACTAAACTAAACCTACCAATCAATTAAATTAAGAGAGCCCTTCAAATAAAGAAACTAAATCAACCGTACAACTAAACTAAGGGGACTTTTTTAATCACATAGATAGAACCAACCTCTGCATCTAAACGAGCCAAACACACTTAAACAAACCAAATAAAATAAATCGAACAATCAACCAAACTAGGAGGGCTCTTTCTATCACCTATATAAAATTAACTCTGATGCCACGTAATACTTATTAGACATGCACATTGGGGAAAGGAAACGTGCGAACGAAGACTCAATAAATATCCACAGTGATGTTTCATATTAAAATCAATTGGTAATAAGAATATTAATCCACTATTGTTATATACAAGTCAAATAGTCTCTTTACTGCTATGTTGCAGGGGAACGGCTCCCAAGGTGAAAAACCCGCACCGGGGACGTCCCCGCATTGGATCTAGAAAACGTTTTCATCCTGTCCCCGTATCAGATAATTGATGGGTACTTCTAAGAAACATTTTCATCCTGATTTCTAAGTTCCACTACTAATAGAAAGCCAATCTCACAAGTAAAGTTAATTTTATGTTACTATTTTATTAATGCTTCAAAAATCTACAAAGTTCTTGCTCTAATTTATTAAATAACATTGCAGAAAATAAAAGTATATTATTCTTATCAAAGACAATACCACGGATCCTTGCCGTACTCATATCCAAAATATTTATGTTTTACCATTTCCCGTACCTATAACCATTCGCGTAGATGCCCCCATCCCCGGCTCAATGCAACATAGCTAATAGCTTTACTGTGAGATAATCTAATAGATAAAGCAACATGATGTGGCATTTACCTGGAGACGATATGGAGTTCCTCGGCATGAGGCAGGACTTCTTCCTCGCAGGTTTCGAGAGCCCTGATCGTGTCGGACCAGTTCCCGAAGATGACATTGAGGAAAGTTTCTGACTGAGTGATGAGGTTTCCCTCTCCGTAGTCATCCGTCATCTGAAGATACTCCGCCGCACATCTGACGCACACTATGTTGGACGCGGTCAGCTCGATCTTCACCCCGTAGCAGAATTTCGCCACCAGTTCGAACGCTTTGGTGCCGCCGGGAATGTCATTCAGTTGGAGAACGCACTCCGATCCGTCCTCATCTTTTGATTCCGCAATCAGCTTCTCCAGCAGCCCACTCCTTGATAACAAAGGGAACTGCAAATATGTGTCGTAATTTTGAATCAGAACACAGAATAATCATGCATTAGTGTCTTAATGGATTATGAATCAAACCTTGTGAAGATGGAAAAACATTTCTCCGATTTGTATGGCGATATCGCTGGCGAGACCAGACGAGCAATACCTGAAATCAAAGAGCATAATCCTTAGATCAAATGAGATATTAGAAGGATTAGTGAAGGAGATTTAGTTATTACCAAGACTGGCCATCGAGATGGAGTACTTCAGATTTAGAGCCAAGCTTCATGGACGCCATTGTTGTAACTGCTCTGTCTGGTTTTGCACGTAAATTTGTTTGTTGATTTAAGGAAAAGAGAAGATATAAGGCATCTCAATTCTTGGGAACTGATTAACTAATAAATGTCCTAGTCTGTTGGGGAGAATGAAGACGAGGGAAATTCGTATGTACCTTGACCCATCTCTATTCAGTTCCCGCCAATATCTCATCGCGCCAATACTATTTCAGGCAAGACTTCTTTTATATCATTATTAGTATATAATAATAATACAACCGTATTTTAATTAGCTATTGCTAATCCCATTTCAAACAAAAACTTTGCTTTTATATGCCTAATTGAGTTTATTGAAAGAATCATCTCTTGAAAGACGGTTATGAAATTATCAAGGTTTAAACTACGGATAAAAGAAATCAAGGTTTAAACCACGGATAAAAGAAAGACGGTTATTGATGCATTAATCGGGTAATAAATTTATAACAATTGCACGTTGCATAACAGAATTTTAATATTGCTACCAAAACCTTTTACCTTCTGTAATTCTAATTCAACAATGTTTTCCCATATGCTTATGAAAATACGGTATTTTCTCTTGGATCACCTCCACTTATAGTCAATTGGTTTAAAGACGGAATGATACCTTTAAATTTAACATGGTATCAAAATACAGGTTGGGTTATTGGGCCGATGTGTTGATTTCTTTAAATTTGGCCCGATGTAGAGTGTTTTCATGTTGGCACTTGAGGGGCGTGTTGAAAGATATATCACACATTGAATTCTTAAAGATTGTTTAAGGTTTGGGCCCACCTCCACTTAGTGTCAATTGGCTATAAGATGAAAGTCCAAAATACCTTTAAAATTAACACCGTATCAGAGTCCATGTTGGGTTATTGGGCCGATGTGTGAATACCCTTTAATTTGGTCAGGTATAGGTCATGGAATGTTTTCACATTGGCATGTGAGGAAGCGAGTTGAAAGATATACCTCACATTAATTTCTTAAAGACGAAATATCTTATATATTGAGTCACCTCCACTTAATGAAAATTAGTTTTAAAATGGTAGTTCAAAATATGTTGAAATTTAACGCAGAGATTTATCTTATTGTAATAGTGGTGTAAAATTGAAGGAATATGTAATACATACCTAACTATTAGTCGGACGAAAGGATTAATTCTACAAGCGAAGGGTTGAAAGTTAGAGTACATTGGAGATCGGTCAAACAACATATTACCTCCAGTTTACTAATATTGGCTCATTTACTTTTGACACTTGAATTTAGTAAGGTAGAATTAGTAGTTGAGAATGCATTGAAAGAGTATTAAGTAATTTATGTGGATGAAAACAATCTAGAATTTACCAAAAAGAGAAAATATTCAATATTAAAAAATCATTCAAAAAGGAAAAGTGAACCAATGTTTAAAATTCAGAGGAGTAGAGTATGTTTTGGTCATTAATAAATAGAAATGAATCTTAATTGATATGAAATTTTGTGTTTAAATAAATCACTGAAATATATGATCGAATATTCTTGGAAAAAATATCAAATGTAATCCCAAATTATTTTAAAGTACTAATATGATACTCCTCTGTCCCAATTTAAGCTGCAATTTACTATTCATTTAGTCAAAACTTCTTAACTTTGACCCCAAAATTAAATAGGTGTATAAGTATAAATATTATTGAGTGATGCCTTGTTAGATTCGTTATGACATATATTTTCAGAATATCAACTTTTTACAAGTTTTAATTATGCTTCATAAAAGACATTAAGCATTAAATATTTTTTGAGTCAATTGATGAAAGTCAAAGTGTACAGGTTGAATTAGTACTTGTATAGCTTTGAATCTGAAAACATCTAAACCAGATGTACAAAGGAAACATTAACACGTAAGTATAATACTGTATGTAAAACAACTGTAGTTAATCAAGGAAGAATCCATTGTAATTTTCGCTGCATGTCCCTGAGATACCTTTCACAGACCGAATGCATTAATTTAAATTGGGTCATCACAAAGTCTGTGGCTGGAAATCAACAGATTATTGTTTAGTCAATCGTGGGAAAAATTTTGAGTGCATATTAAAATATATCAGTTAAGTAAGATGATGTAGGTATTCAGATCTGTACAGTATCTTTTGGGGAAGGAAAAAGATTGTATATAGAAAGAATAGAGAGAAATTTGCAATCTCAGTTTCTTTCTACATATTAAATTAAAGTATTTTTGTCATCTCAATGCATCTCAGTAAATATATGTTTAAAAAAATAAAAACGGTGATTTAATTTTCTCTTTTAGAGCATCTCTTATTAGACCGATTAAAAGTCAGGTCAATTATTTTTTTAAAAAAGGGTCATTTCTATAACATTTTAAGATTAAAATATAATTATTTATAGTTCGAACTTGAAAAATTGGTTTTACCGTTATGGTTTAACTATCAAACCTATGTTCCAATTTTGTCTAACCTAACCAAGTACGTAAAATAAATAAATCACGCAAGACACACG
>JAUOBV010000003.1:8099624-8113169 GCA_032360425.1 Rubia occidens
ATATACAATAAAAGTTATCAATGGTCAAACATGCCTTTAAAAAAGTGTGGTCACAGGTGGCCATAATTAGAGGACCTAAGGGAGTATTAGGACTAGTCTACCTTTATGCTTCGTACTCTCTTTATTCTCTTATGATCAATAATAATCATTACAGGAAATCATTCTTTCATGGTATCAGAGCAAGTTCTGATCCTAAATTCCAAACCGTAAATTTTATTTTCACTGCCTCCCTCTCTCCTTTTTCCGACCAAATCACCACAGGTTCTCGGTCAACTTCCGTCCAGATTTCGGCCAGTTTCCGGCAAAATTCCCGCAGAAATTCCAACGAAATTCTAACAGACTCTCGACCGTTCTTCTTTTCAATCAGCCTTTCTAGATCTCCATTTTTCGTAGTCAGCATTGACGGTGTCTTAGCCCAGAGCTTGTCCAAAATTTGGGCGGTCTTCACCAGTACTCTCTCTCTTCCCGATCGTCTCTTTTGGCGCACCTCCGGCTGCTCTCTCTGCGGAGAATTCACATCCATAGTCCCAGCAGTCCTCTCAGTCTCGAAGATTTATCTCGGTGATTCCTCTCAGTCCGGCGATTCATCTCGACTGATTCTTCCCCGGCGGTCCTAAGTGCCGGAGGCAATCTCCCAGCATTTGGCGTTCTCCATCTACTAGCTTCTCAGGCGATTTTCCGTGGCATCTCTGACTCATTATCATCGGCGCGTGATATTTACGCTCCAACCAATTAGCCACGCACGTGTTCCTTCATGCGCTAGCAGTCCCCTGGTGTTCTGCATCGCCATCCGTTTTTCTTTTATGCCAGTGCCTTGCCCACAATTTTAGTACTTTGTTTTCAGCCTTGCTACTTTTCCATTTCGTAAGATGGCTCATTCTGGTGGTATCTCAAAATTTAAGCACTTTGGCCCCAAGTGGATTGCAGATTCTGGCGCCACAAAACATATGGCATTGTCCCCTGCTACTGTTGATTATGCCGCACCTTATCGTAGTTCATCTAGCGTATATGTTGGTAATGACTCTCAACTCCCTATTACTCATGTTGGTAATTCTTGGAATTCTAAATCCGTATCTCTTTATAATGTGTTCATTGTGCCTGACATCACTATAAATTTACTTTCGATTAACAAATTAACTCGGGATTTAAATTTTGTTGTCTGCTTTGATTATTGCTTATTTACTATTCAGTATAAAATTACTAGTGAAACCTTGGGTCACAGTCATAGTGAAAATTGACTTTATGTTTTAGAATAGGTGCATCTGCTTTGTTATCTACCGTGGACTTAAATAAGTCACGTACGTCTTTTGAAATCTGGCATGCTAGACTTGGTAATGTACCGTATTCCATTATTTCTAGTTTGCAAGATTTTGAATCTTTATCTGTCTCATCGCTTTTTCCGAAACCTACCCTTTGTGATGCATGTGGAAAGGCTAAAGGGAAGCGCTTATCTTTTTATACAAATGATAAACGTGTTGGTAGGGTACTTGATCTAGTTCACTGTGACTTATGAGGAACTAGTCCTATTTTATCTGATGATGGTTTCTCCTACTATGCTATTTTTCTTGATGATCATTCCTGACTCTCGTGGTTTTACCCCATGTGCCGTAAATCTGATTTTTGGAATGTTTATCTCCATTTTGAGGCTTTTGTGGAGAACTGGTTCTCTTCCACCATTAAGGTGTTTCAGAGTGAGAGGGACTAAGTTCGTAAATGGTCGCTTACACTCTCACTTTCCGACAAAGGGCATTCATCATCAAATTTCTTGCCCATATATTCCTAAGTAGAATGGTCAGACTGAGCGCAAGCATCGCCACATTGCTGAGATGGGCTTGTCTATGTTATACCACTCTCTTGTTCCTTTTTTCCACTGGCCTGCCACGTTTGTTGCAGCCACTTATACCATAAATTGGTTGCCCACTCCCGTCCTTAGCGGAAGATCACCATATAAATTTATTAATGGCAATTGGCGGTGGACGGTCGCAACTCAAGATGAGCTGGCCATTGACCGGTCTAGGGCGGTGTGGTCTCCAATGTCCGAGCTGGGGGCATCGGCTGTGTCAGCAGCTCAGAATGTGGCGCCGGCTCTGGGATAAAGTCGTCATAAAGAATAGGTGATTGTAATGGTAATGGATAAGCAAGCAACTTCTTCCCAAAAACTAGTGCAAATGGAAAATAATCTTCATAAAATATCACATCCTGACTGTCAAACACAGTGCGAGACTCCAGGTCATAAACACGCCAGGCCTTCTTGTCAATATGATAGCCAAGAAAGACGCATTTCCTACTTATGGATGCAAACTTATCACGCAACTGTGGAAGCCGAGAGGCAAAGCACAGACAATCGAACACACGAAGATGGTTGTAAGCTGGCGCGCGACCGTACAGAAGCTGATAAGGCGATCGTCATCTAACACAAGTGTTTGTGTGCGATTGATAAGGTAGGGAGCTGTAAGGATGCATTTTCCCTAAAAGTCGACAAGCAAATGAGCTTGGAAACGAAGAGCACGCACAACATTTAAAATGTGTATGTGCTTGTGTTCCACTCCTCCTGAGGAACAAGGAGTACACCTTATCGAGTGTAGGCATGAGATCTTGTGCAAGAATGTAAGAGCAAAGAGTGGCATAACCACCGTCCAAGCCAATCAAAAAATGATGAACCATCTCCCTCTAATGTTCAACCTGAACATTAGCCGCATCCGGACAAGCAACACAAGTACGTGGATCCATGTAAGCAAGAAAATCATTCCAAAGCTTCATAGAACAACCAAAGTAGGCATTTAAGTCTAACCATTATGACGACAGTTATAAATGTCCGCATGAATTTGACACATACGTGGGCCATTCCCAACTGAGAAACGCTGATGGAGATCACCCCTCAGCTCCTTAACCGAATCATAATAAGTAACAACAGACTGAACAGATGGATCAAGTGTCTGAACGATCCAACCAATATGCATAGAATTCAAACTACTCCAATAATTAGCAAAAGGTTCACCAGACTAAGGGTTGGTTATAGACCCATCAAGAAAACTAAGCTTATGTTTAGAATTAAAAGTATTGTGAATAGTAGTACTCCAATCATCGTAATTATCACCCTTCAAAATCACAGTAGTAATAAGCAAAATTGTGTGATCTGGCGGATGAACATTGTACGGATGGGATGGTGGCAGGACAAGAGAATCTTCGACAGAAGATGGAGATCGGAGGCAGTCGAACTGTCGGCACCGAGGAGCAATTGGCGGAGGGCACGAAGGAGGATGGCGGCGTCATTGGTGGTTGACAGGGGATCAGCAGCGACGAGCGGTGAATCGACGGTGGCGATGACGGAAGAGGTGGGGGCGATAGGCTGCTCGGTCTCGGCGTCGAGGGTTTCGATCAGAGGTGGATATGGCGACTCCATTGAGCAGCACAGCAGAAGGTGAAAGAACGATGCGGCTACGCGTTAAATTGGCATAAACCTGGGCGGCGGTGTGTGAAAAGCAGATGAAGAGGTGGCGGCGGCGGCGCTGGTGATCACGGCGGTGGCGGGGGATAAAGGGAGGGCGGCGGCGACAACAGAAGTATTTTATGTGTGAAAATTTTGCAGGGTTCTCAGTATTTAGGCTCCGATACCATGTCAAATATGAATGTGTGATTTTATTAATGATACTATAAATCTATATATATGCATGCAGCATATGCATAATCACAACTGGAAAAAGTAAATTAAGACATACAAAATATATAAGAATATTCACAAAATATCTTCTACATAATTGCATATTAAATGAAATTCTCTCTCTCTTTCTTAAGCTGAGAGGGAGGGGGCGAACTCTCAACAAGAAAGCATATCGATGAATATGTTGTTCAACCATAATAAGGGAAAATCCCCCATGAAAAACGGAAAATGAGGTTATACGATTATATCTTTATTTCCAAAAAAGGCTAGGGGCATGATGGTATAAAAGGTTGACTATGCAACAAGCGAAAAATGTTCTACATTTTTAGAGGGTTAAATTCGAATTGTCAGACCATAATTGAATGAACGTTATTTTGTTATATACATACATGTATTATGATTTTATATATTATAAAATAATTGCTAGTTTAGTTGGATCGGATTGAGCGAATTAGTAATTCTGATTCTCAGTATTTTTTTTAAGGTGGATTCTCATATTATGACCTCATCAGTTCACCGACTTTATTTGTAATTTATCTTAATTCATATGAGAGAAAGAAATATGGCACTTTTAATAAGTTGTTGAAATAATTACAAAGATAAACTCATTCGCGTGGGGTAATAATTAGAAGTACGAAAAATAGCTACCATTAAGCAAAATGATGTAAAATTTATCACCATCCCACAAATTGGATCCCATCTTCTATCCACGTTTAAATAATAACCCATTCCTAAAGTGGTGAACCCATTAATTTCATGTTTCCCTATTTGGTCTATGTCATAGTTTAGATATGTACAGTTTATCACATGAGTGTAAGAAAAGGTTGCTAAAAATTACCATTCTCCATTTAAAATAACTAGTTATAAGAAATTTCGCAAGAAACATTAAGTAGAGAATGTGAGAGATTATTATGTATAGCGATTGTACCATGCTAAATGGAGGTTGAGAAAATAAATGGATATAATTACTATTTTTGAAGTAGAACTTATTATATAAAGCAAAAGATTTTTTCCAGATGATGATATAAACTATTCAATAACAAACTCTTACAACATTGTAATTTAGCTGCCACCATAGTGGTGTTAGGGTGGCTGGACCCTCCAAATGAATTACAGTAAAAAAAATCATCTATTTATTCCAAACCTTTGTGTTCACATTTTTTCACAACCATTAGCACTACTTTTGCTTTGAAGCCAGTTTAATTCATTCCCAAAGAAAAAACCACACATAGGTACAAAACCCTAAACCTTTCCTTTCTTGATAACATGAAGATCACCTTGTTGCTGGTCGTGTTGATTGCCCTTGCCCTTATGATGGGTTCTTTGGAAGAAACCAACGGGAGAGTTCTCCTCGTTGCAACCACCACCACCACCATTCCTACTGTTGGAGAAAACCTTGGTCGGGAAGTTGCCTTGGCTCATGCACCTAATAATGAAAGTGGAACGAGTAATGAGGCAAATGAGAGTGTCACGGTTGCTGAGAATGACGGCGATGGTGATAGAGACTCTGGTTCAACCGGAAATCAACGCTACTTTAGTTGCTACTTGTTTAGACAGTGTGTGCATGTGTGATCTTATCTCATAGTTAGAGTTTATTTTTTATAAAGTAACGGTATAACGTATTATAAACAAACTCCAACTAGAAAATAAATGGAGTATAATATCTATCTATCTATTTATATATTATATTATTATGTGAGTGCTAGCATGTATGTATGATGAAGTACTAAGTGTATTGTAATTAGAATTAGAATTAGAATTAGAATTAGAATTTTATTATATAGCTGTAAGCATAAACCTACGAGATAAATGGAGTATAAATGTGAAGTAGATAAAAGTTTTGTACGTAATATCTATTTAGCCATGCATTTTAAAATTGAATCTCTTTCAAGTCCTTAAAATAACAAATTATAACTCAATTTTTTTTGTCATTAATCCTTCATCTTTCCAAAACATAGCTATTGTACTACAGCTTTTTAAAATATGTTTCTAATTACTCTTAACATAATATAACTTTAATTCATTCATAAACACAATTCAAGACCAAAATATACATTTACAATTCAAGCTCTCTATACACAAGCGTTTCGTCGTGATCCATAGCTTGCGACAAAATAATTTCCCATTCCATGCACGCATAACACAAAACAAACTTCTTTATACAAAATTCAAAACAGAATCACTAGACAATTCAAAATTCGAGAGAAAAGGTAAGCGAAAACACAGAGTTTTTTTGCCCAAGTACAAAACCATACTTTATCTGGCATATGATCAACCGACTTGATTAGGGCAAGCGACTAGGATTATTGATAGAGTTCTTGGGTCTATTAGGATCCGGGAAGTAGCGATGCGTGTTGGCACCAGAATCGCGTTCATCTCCATCATCCATTTCATTTTCTGGTACCAGCTCCGCGTGATCTGCAACTAATTTTCTGCTCTTAGAATATGATCCCCTTACAAGATGATGATGATGATCATATGTAAGTTCTTGACGATCAACTTCAACTAAAACCCTTTTTGCACTTAGCCCCTCCAAACTGTCCATTATTACAAGAAATGCAATTAAGAGAACAAGAACACTTTTCTCCATCTTCAAAACCCTAACTCATAATGGTGTTGCATTGAGAATACTGTGAAGTGTATATATAGGATTAGGGCTTGCATGTGGCAGGTGGGACAATGAGAGATTAGAGTGAGAGCACTAATGAAAAAAGCAGGGTTTCGCAATGCTTTGATTTTATTGGATTAGGGAATAAAGTCATTATTAATCATGATTAAAGACGATATTTTGGGTAAATGGTAGTGCTAGTAAATATTCTAAATATCTAGCTCCATGTATTTTTGCTACCTTGTTAGGGGAAATATTAGAGTGGTTCCCCCTTTGAAAAAGTAAAAATTCCATTCATTTTGCCTTTGGCTAGCTATTGAATGATGGAATTAATGGTTGGTTTATCTGGAGTTATCATCATATACTATTGACAAAATCTTGACAAAAACTGTCTTTCCATAGATGACAAAATATTGACAAAAATTGTCTTTCCATAGATACGTAAATATGTGGTTGAATTATAACTATAGAAAGGTACGAGATTTTAGTTGCAGCATTAAAAATCTGTTACGTAACGTGCAATAGTTATAAGTTTATAACTCGATGAATGTAATCCAAAAAATGTATCCCGATTTCTTCTAATCTGCAGTTTAAACCTCAGTCGTTCCATAAATCATGGAAAGAACGTCTTTCAGGAAACGAACTTTACATTTTTATGGGTGATTTTACTATTGAACATTTGTATTATTCAAAATATAGAAGATAATAAATTATATTTTAATTTACTCATACGACTCCGGTTATCAAAACTGCAAGATCCACAAATAAAAAGGATTACTAAACCGTAAAAGATTCGTCTCTTGAAAGACGGTATTTGCATGAATTATGTAAAAATCAAGGTTTAAACTGTAAATTATAAGAAATGAAGATAACATTTTGGGTTGCATTAATCAGGTCATAAACTTAAAACTACTGCACATTGCATAATAAAATTTTAATACTCCCTACATTTTTCTATTTATGGCACCATAAGTTTAGGTGATTGGATTCAAGTGAAGAAAATGAATGAATGAAATTGAAAGTAGAAAGTAAAAAAGTAGAATGAGTGGATGAAGTTGAAAGAATCTTGCCAACAATGGAAAGAGTGTCAAATAAAAGAAAATATCCATTTATAGTAAGTGTGTCATAAATGACAAAACAGAGGGAGTATTGCAACTAAAACCTTCTACCTTACAGAGGGAGTATGCTTTAAGATTAAGATAAATATAGTGAAATATTTTTGTTTGGAACAGGCTTTTTTGCTCTGCGTAAATGAATTGGATTTACCTAAAGGCCCAAGATAAAAGAACATTTGCAGGCCCAATTCAAATTTCACGAACTAAATTAGCGCAAAATTCTCCACCGAACATTTCGAAATATTTCACCCTTACCGCCAAAACCTAATTGCATAAATTTCTTTCCGCATTTAAACATTTCGAAAATTTGAAACCTGAACTCTGACGCGTCTGATAAAATGAAAGACTATCAGCTCCAAACGCCGCAAAAGGATCACGCCGCCGCAAACCGCCGACCAAAGCTCTTCGCCGATCGCAACAAGAAATCACTGAAGGTTTAATCTCCATTCTACGCATTTTGATGAGGTTATTTGATTTAGAATGCTGATTTTGATCTTCGTATTTATATTTTCGCTTGTTTCTCAGCAGGCTAGCCAGAAGAACTTGAATCGAGAGTTTTCCGCGCATGCTGCAGATACCTTAGGGTTTGGATCTCCAAAGGATTCAATCGATTCTTCTTCAGTTGGGGAGAACCTTCTCGACGATCTGTCTGAGGTAACTGGCGAGATTTAACACACACAGAGTTTCTCTCTGTTTTGTTTGTTCTATACGTTTCGATCGTTTTTTCTATCTCACCTTACGGCAACATTTGATTTAAATTTCTGAAGAAATATTAGTCAGTTTTCATGTGAATTGCTAGTGTTGCTATACGATAAGATAATTCACTATTGCAATTGTTATGACTTCATATTAACTGCTGGTATTGTTTATTGAATGTGGAAAATTCTCCTAATCTGGGCACTCGGTTTTAATTTGATTTAGTAATATTTGCTGTAATACGGTTTTTAGATGAACTTATATTACGGAGATTGTTTTAGTGTTTTTTGATTGAGCGGTTATATTTGTGTTTTTTTCTGGCGGTGATTTTAGATATGTTACTCTCACTCGCAGGGTTTCGCGGGTTTAATGACTCCAACAGCGTCGTCGACAATAGCTTCCGAGGTTGTTAAGTCATCTGAAGTCTCACCCTTGCCGTCTATTATCACTCCAGATGAACCAAAGTATGGAACAGGTTCAACCAGTGGTAAGATCAGGACTGTAAAAGAAAGCGTGACTAAGAGCTGCGTGGAGATGGATATAGTACTGAAAAGTTTGAGGCAAGCTCAGATCCAGGTCACGAGAGGGAAAACCATAGATTCGGAGTCTAAGAGAATTTTAGATGCTGTGTTGACTATTTTTATCGAAGATATTACTCAGTTGCCTGTGGAGAAGGACTGGATTGATGAACTCATGTCAAAGAAAGGCTACGTGGTGCTTCTGTCCATTATGCTGTGGACTCTTGCTATATTCGTATTTCTGCTCAGTTCCTCGCGTGGTAGAATCTCCTCTATGGGTACAGTTCCGACCTAGTTGCGTTTCTGCACAGACAGAAGTAAGTTCCTATTCTGTATCTTGCTGGTCTCTCTAGTTCTAATATGTCTTGGTGAATAATGCTGAAAACTATTAACAGTTGGGCTTTACTTGGTGGTTCTAGTATGAAGTATATTCATGAAAGATTTAGAAACTGGTGGGTGATAGATGGAGTACAATTTTAAATGTAGTTATATTGCATGATGATCATAAACCATTGCTATACATTTTCTCTGGTAGTACAATCAAGGTTCCCGCTGTTAGCTTATCCATTATGTTCTTAGTGATGGATTGCATGCTTTGTTCTGATCCTTATATTTTCAATTGACTGGAGATTGATTCGCATTATTAGTTTTGGAGAACATGTTGTGTACTGGGAAGAAAGGCAGCTTTAATTGAACAAGTACAAATTATCAATAGCATTATTTAATCTGTCATTTGAAAATGTCTGTCCTGTGGTGCGCGTGCTCAAGCAAATACATGATATGAAACTATGTTTTATTGAATTTATCACGACTTTTTAAGCCTTTGTTGTTTGCTTCAATGATCAGGCATTTCATCTGAATGTTGCTTGAACCATTCAATGATTCCTGGTTGTCAGGACTTGTTACACCTGATTTATACCCAATTTCAGTTTGGAACCTTATGCTCAGTTGCTCACCATCTCTACTCTTTATTCTGTATGGTCGTTTCAAATTGGCATTAGTCATATCATGTTCGTAGTCCAAATGCCGGATGGAAATCCTACCGTGGAATCCACTGAGCTCGACTCAGACCACCCTTAACACTAACTTTATTTGTTTTCTGTGGCATCTCTTCTGGTAGAAGAGATCTTATCGAGTTCAAGTTAATCCGTTCTCGCAATGTATTGGTTAGTAAAATCTGTATCTGACTATGTTCTTTCTCACTCTTTAAGTTAGAGGCAGCGAAAGATCCTTATAACTTATAAGGCTCCAATTGGTCTCTAAGCTCTTTACTATGGGAAACTATTAAAAGGTTTATTGGGATCAGTACAATCCCAAGAAAGTACTGATCAAACTTGAGCTATTCAGAATAAAGAGTTCTGGTCAAATGAGCATAATTTGAATCAAGGGATATTAATTTCTTGGTGAAAATGAGCATATTTAAGGGCTACATTTGGCTTATCTCCTTGTTTTGGACATCACTATAGGGGTCCAGTTGGCCTATTGATGGTCCGATCTATGGTAGGATGTTGACAAAAGTTTCTTAAAGTAGTTGTTTAATAATATTATCATTGGTAAATAAATCGCGCATAGTAGAAATTTCGGTTGAAAAGGTTAAAGCAGTCTAAGTAGTGACCATTTGAATACCATGCAACAATCAACAAGCATTTAATTGAATCATGACACGCCGCACACGCGTGATAATCCAATGTATGTAGCTAGACATTCTCTGTGATAATGATTTGTTGTTCTTGTGCAATATAATCAAAAGCTTTGACGATTGAAGTCTTCTAGAGTATCATAACTGTCTTATCCTTCATTTAGAACTAAATTCACTGATTACTTTATACTTCCATGAGAAGTAATTCTTAAACAAAGTAGTGGTTTATTATTCTCTTAGAGGAGCTCTAGGTTGCGTAGCAATGTGGACAGTTTAGAATATTGTTGGTGGCTTTGACTTCAGTTTAAGGGAGAAGTTATTAGAGAGCAGGTAATCTCCATTCAAATCAATCTACTATTGGCGGTGTTAGGTTTTAATCGGCGGATTATATGATGTGTTTGAGGGACTTATAAGTTGATTTACTTATAGGAGTAGTGGTTTTCAGTGTCTTGAAGGAAAAATAAAAACTATAATTTTCTCATACTTTAAAATAAGTTTTTTTTAAAAACAAATAGTCGGACTCTTTCTCATTAATATGTAGAAATGAGTTATATTTGTGGTTGATTGTATGCACAATCACCAGTGTTCGTCTATCTACTTTTAGCTGATAAACTAGTAAGATGCTAGTCTATTCTATTACACTTGAACTGATAAAATTTAGGACACCAGAACTAAAATGAGAAAAGCCTAACTATTACAAGGTGGGATAAAATTCCACATGGCTGACTTACTGAGAATGAATGGGGTGAGCCTCCCCACTTGAGCTCCACACCGATATGGTGTATCGGAACTTGCTCCACGCCAACTTGGCGTATAGAGACTTAAAGACCATCATTTATTAGGGAGGTGGAACCAGAGTTGCGTCTGGTTAGTCGAACACAACACCTTGATTGCCTTGGTGGCTAGCTAACTACTACTGAACTGAAATCGGGGTAAAGACGCACCAGATCTGAGAGACCGGAGACAAAACATCCCAACCCAACCCTATTCGGACGGATCTGAGCTTCTTCTCCTTCTGGCAGCAACTGAGCGGCACCGCTTTGTCTCCATCGTCCGGCCAGCTTCTCCGGGAAGGCCAACTTCGGCTTCTTTGCTCGTTGATATGGCCACACCCGAACTCATTCTCCAATTTTTTGCCTGATTGGTCGTCTCTACACCGATCAATTTCAGTTAATTACTAAAGTTACTTAAAAGGAAAAGAAAAACTACAGTTAGGGTGGGGGAGGGGCTGCCGGTCCGCTGAAATTGGTGGTGGCGGAGGCCCCTCAGGCAAAGGGTTTGAACTCCATTTTTAGCCTTCCGGCTTCTTAAGGAAGGAGAAGGAAAGTTTAGAGAGAGAGTTAATTAGCAGCTTGACATTTGATCCTAAAATGACAAGTTGAAAATTTTGACATAAATCACCCTAAATTGACAAGCTAATAATTCATTTAAATAATAAAGTCACCCTAAATCTATCTATTTCACAATACTTCACCTTCATGCATGCATCATTTCAAACTCCCTGAGCTCATATTGGCACTGTCACCAGAAATGAAGTTCTGTGAGGATTGTTTTCTCCCTATTTTGACCTCCATCAAATCTTCAACTTTTCCAGGTTTTGTTACCTCCATTTCTTCTGTGTTTATCTCATCATTCAGCATCTTCAATGCCATACCCATCTTAGGCCGGAGCCTAGTCGTCTCTTGCACGCACATTAACCCAACCTTCAAGAACTGCGCCGCTTCGTCCTCCGGAAAATCACCGTTCAACGCAGGATCCATGGCATCCAAGAGGTTCTTGGCACTGTACATCTCCCACACCTGCAGAGAGAATCAGTAAAATAAGTGGGAATATACGTTAGCTGGTCAGATCAGACATCCGGCCAATCAGTGGGAATACGTGTCCACTGGGTGGATCGGGTCTCTGACATCATATTAGAATCACGGACTCTAATTATGAAATCAATTAATACTATGCAGATATTTTGAACCATAATCTTATATATTAAGGTATAATTTTGTGTACCGCATCAACAAGAAAATATTCTCCACGTTCCAAGTCAAACCCAACAACTGGACCACCGGTAAGAATCTCCAGTAACAGCACCCCGAAGCTGTAAACATCTGATTTCCGGGTGAGATGTCCGCTCAATGCGTATTCCAGCGAAAGATATCCCCTTTTGGGCGAAGAACAATGCATCAGTTGAGCAAAAACAAACATCCAATCTATGCGTTAAAGCTCGAGAGAAAATTCGCACTTACAATGTGCCGGCTACTCGAGTACTAATGAAGGATGCTTCATCTCGAAAAAGCTTGGCCAAACCGAAATCCCCAAGTTTGGGGCAAAAGTTGTGATCAATAAGGATGTTCGTAGATTTAATGTCTCTGTGTACTACATGCGGTTTGAGCTGTTCATGAAGATACACAAGTCCCTTAGCCACACCAATGGCAATCTGTCTCCTCAGTTTCCAACTAAATTTCATCCTCTTATGCTCTTCCCCTGCCAATTCATCAGTAATGTAAGAAACTGTAGTATCTGGGGTCGGCTATATGAATCATATCACGACAGAACTCGAGTTAATTACCTAGAAACGTGTGTGCGAGGCTGTTGTTCTCCATGTACTCGTAGACGAGGAGGCGTTTAGCGCCGTCAACACAGCATCCTCTCAATCCAATGAGATTTTCATGTGTAATCCCCGATAGCGCAGCGAGTTCAGACACGAACTCTCTCTCACCTCTCATTGTTTCCTGCTCCAGTGAGAGCATTCTCACCGCCACCAAGGTTCCATCTCGCAGCAAACCCTTTCAAACAGATCAACCAATTAAACCTCAAAGCTATAGCTTAATATATCATAAGTCACGTCTACGTAATACTAATTGTTTTATGATTCTAACACAGTATCAGAACCCAATATTAGATCATAAACATGTGAAAGATTGACCTGCAATACCTTATACACGCACCCGAAACCTCCCTCTCCGATGCGATTGGACGACTTGAACCCCTGTGTCGCAGCTTTCAGTTCGTCGTAGGTGAAAACAGGGAAACTCTCGAAACCTTTTCCACCTGTTAGGCAATAACGTTAGAGCGTTGGGAATATAGAGAATCCATGTTGCGGAGAAATGATCGAACCGAAACCAAATCATTAATTACCGGGAAATATTTCATCGTCGTTGCAGACTGAGCTCGTGCGCTTTGGGGATGAGGAGCAGAAACAATTGGAGAAGGAAAATTGCAGCTTCATTTTATTCAGCCAATTGGTGTTTTTCCCGCGCTATTCTCCCGCCAACGATCTCAAATCTCGTTAAAAATACTGGTAGAAGAGGCTG
>JAUOBV010000003.1:8155120-8165665 GCA_032360425.1 Rubia occidens
CACATAGCCTTATCGTGGAAGATCTTGTGTGGTTGATTGTTGGCTGGTTTGCGAAAATCAACTCTCCGAGCCTGCTCGCAATGAGGGGGATTGAGTCTTTATGCGGGTAGTGTGCTGGTGGGAACTCGACGGTAAGCCAGATAGGGACCAGGGGGGCTCTTCTTGGACATCAAAATTTTCGTCTATTTAAGCACCTTCATGACCGTTCCACCCAGGTTCCAGTTTCTCTTAATCCAGCATCGCTGGATATCTTCTTCCAGATCGAATTTGATGAAGACATGTCTTCGGTCGAGTGCTGTGATTGTTGCTTCACCTTTAAAACCAATTCTCTTGAAATTATGGCGGATGAACTCCAGCGACGGTCTTCCTCTCGAAAATTTGCCGATTAGGTTTCGCTTGAATGGTTCCGAGAGGTGTTCGATTTCAGCATCATTGAAGAGCATTGCGATTTTGCCTTTGAATTCAGTTACAGGGTTAAGAGTGATTGTTGATGGGTTGGTGATTGGGATCTGAGTTAGGGCTGATTTGTACGAGATCGGCGGACTCACGCCAATGGGCAGAGCCGCCATAGCCACGACGGCGTGAGAGGCATTAGAGACAGGAAATGGCCGTTGAAAAAAGGGGGATGAGTGAAAAAGATGATGTTGACTGAAGTTTAGTTTGAAAGGTTAGAGAGAAGGAGGAGAATGTTAGAGAGAGGTCAAAGCCAATGTACCAAGGGATAGTCTTCTTTAGTCATTAGTGTTTATTCTCAGTGATCTGTACTAGGCCTTAATTAATTTTACACTCAAATTCACTAAATAATGTTTCATTATCCAAAATATATTATTTGATAGTATATTTGAAACTTAACACTAAACCAAATTTAAAAAAAATAAAATTTCAATTTTAATAAATGGTTCAAACCTCAATCTGTAAAATCATGAAAGAATTAATAATTAGTGCATCACATAAATAACAAATAATAATATTTTTTAAATTTATGCAACGGTCATTGTATTTTTTAGAATAAAGTGCATTCATATCCTCGAATTCTTTGTTTAGTGCATATATACCCCGACAATCGAAGACAAATTTTAAAAAAGTGAGTGGTATATGTGCAGTAAACAAAGAGCAGAGGGTACTCGTGCACTTTTAAAGAAATGAGACGTGTGTATATATATATATATATATGCATTGAACAAGGAATTAGGGAAAATGAATGCACTTAACTCTAAATTTAATGATAATGTTTCAAAGTTAGTGTAGCAGGGAAAAAATGACAAATATCATTTCAAGTTAAAAATAGAGGAAGAAAAATAATGATGAATTTAATTTTAGTTTTTTATCAGCACTTATAGTTTTTAATTTGATTCTCACCTCTCAACAAGACTCCAACATAATTTCTATATTTTCTGATAGTGTATAAACAGTAAAATCATGGGTTAATAAAACAATTACTACAACAAACAATTTAAGGAAACTTTAAAATACTAGAGGAGGAAAAAGCACTTGGCATTAAGTATCGGGAAAGATCGTCTTTCCATAAATTTATGAAAATACGGGGTTTAATTAAAATAATAAAAAGTAAAAGATCTTAGTTGCAATATTAAAATTTTATTGTGCAACATATAGTAGTTATAAAATTTATAATCCGATTCATGCAACCTGAATTTTTTTATTTTGATTTTTTCTAATTTACACTTTAAACCTTGATCTTTCCATGGCTTATGGAAAGACTGTCTTTCGAGAGACGGAGTCATATGAAAAAAAGGAATTTCAAAAGAATTTTTAAATGCGAACCAGATTTTTCTATACGCGCCAACGTTGACGGGATGGAGCTGGATTGCTTTGACTTTTTGTCAACGAATCTCTTTGTATTCCGTGCCGTTTAACTCCAAATATTAAAAATGATTAATACTTAAACAATACTTCGCGAGTAGATTTTTCGAAGTGTACAAATTAATAGCAAAAAAAGGAAATATTATGGTGAATTAAGTATCAATGGAATTTTATTGTTTGAGTTACTCCTCCATCCCAATTAAATCCGCACGTTTTTTAGTTAGCTCACTCAAACATAGTTGACCATAAAATTTAGTTAATATATAAGTATCTATATTATTATGTGAGATATACTTAAATTTTTCTCATAATGTATTTTTAAGTATCAAATTTTAATATACCATAATCAAGTCTTATTGCTGGTAAAATTAAATAAAAGTGTGCATGTTTGGTTGAGAATCAGGAATACACACTTTTGATTTGGAATACTATAGAAGTGACGGAATTGTTTAGAAATGAAGAGAGTAGTACCGTTATTGTCCTTATGAAATCATCACTCCCTCAATTCTATTAATAGTATTTTCTATTTTAAAATTTTGATTTACTAAAAATATCATTTCCAACAAGTACAATCAAATACTCCATCCGTCCTAGCTCAAATTACAGTCCAAGCATTGCACATCGTTCGAGAAACATGTTTGACTGTTAATATGTATAACTATATATACAAACGGCAAATAAAAAATTACTTTCTAGAAATTACTTGTTATAACGAATTCGACAATATCACCTACCATGATATTATTTCTCAAATATCTATTCAAATATGCGGTCAAATTTGATAGAGAATGATGCCATAAGATAGGTGGATAATTTGGATTGGGACAGAGGGAGTATTAGTTTTATGCTTACGTAAGATATGATTAAACACTATAACAAATTAACAAACATATATAGAAAAATAGTTTAGAGTTACAAAAATATATACTATTTTTTAAACGTAATTTATTCCATATTAAGTTAAAATTTTTACTATGCATAATGTGAAAAATTAAAAGATTTCATGAAATATTCAGAGTTCGTCTCTTGAAAGACCTTTCTATAAATTAGGAAAACATCAAAGTTTAAACGGCAAATTAGAAGAAATAAAATAAAAATTTCAGGTTGTATTAATCGAGTCATAAATTTATAACTATTGTACGTTGCATAATAAATTTTTAGTATTGTAACTAAAACGTTTTACCTTTCTATAATTCTAATTCAACTCCGCAATTTTGCCTTCATTGTAATGTAACTAATAAAAAAAGAAATATAAATGGAAGTGATAGAGTTTTTCAAAAATTTGAGTAGCGTCTAATAATAGAATTGAGAATATATAAAAAAAAGAAGGAATTAATCGATAAGAGTGGCGATAAGAACTACGCAGCCACCAGCAGAAAGATCCACCACAGCCAAACAACTGTAAAAATCAATCTGAAACAAAAACAACAAAAACAAACTGGACCACACTCGACACATATGAACAAGAACAAAGGATCAAATTAAACAGCAATGCATGATGCCCCTCTTTCTTTCTCACTTCGCTATCCCCAGCCCCAACATCCTTGTCTTTGCCTTCTTGCTTCCTTTTCACCCCAATTTAATTTACTCCTTAATAATTTCATTGGGGTAAAATGTTATAATATATTTTTTCATGAAATACATATTATATATAATAAATAACATATGAGAGCTATCAATTGAGTATTCCGCTATGATTTTGATTGTTTTGTGCATAAGAGAAGTGATATAAGGTTTGCCAAAATCCTCCACCGAAATTGAATGTGGAGATGTTGCATACAGTTCGGCTGAAATAACTTAGCTTCGTCTACATCTCGTAGATTTGGGATATTTTCTTCATAATCTCATTACTCTCTAGTGTGATAGTGTATCTACCATGCATCTATCTACCAATTCAATTTTATCATATGATCGTAGGAAGCATATTAATGTATACTACCACTTTTATTTTTGTGTTCAGCGTGTTTCTTTATAGTTACATTTTGCTGATATTTTTATTTAAGTTCTTTCGAGTTGTTTAGTAAACATTATTCCAATCTACCTATTATTGCATTCCGTAAAGATCAAATAAGAAGTTACTCCCTCCGTCCTAGCTAGATTTGCACTCTTGCTTTTTGCATGTTATTCAAAACATATGTTTGACCGTTAATATGTTTACCTACGTATAATAACGAAAAATAGAAATTTAATATTTAAAAACTACTTGTTACGACAAACTGAACAATATCATATTCGATAATATTTTTGTTCATATATTTATTTAAATATGCCATCAAACTTTGATAGAGAACAATGTTCAAAAAGTAAGTTTGCAAATTCAGCTGGGACGAAGGGTGTATAATATACATTTCCATGTAAATAAAATTCAAACCCAAAAAGAATCAAATTATCAATCAAGTATCCCACAATTATTATCAATATTTTCCCTCTAAACCCTATCAAACTAAGAGTTAGGGCTGAATGCTCCCCTATACATTCAAATAAACTTTTATTTCACCTCAATTTAATTCATCACCTTCCAATACTGAAACTACGGAGTTGTGGCAATCCAGTCGGATCAACCTGACCAACAATGAATAATCATGGAGGCAAGCAGTATCGGTCTGCTTCAAACAAAAACGGATCTGCCCTCGAAACTCAACCGACAAGCACATCCCGCCACTGATCTGAGAAATCCAACTGCAAGCTCTTCCAAAACTATAGAGCTACTGCAACCCTGTGAAGATGTAGTTGAAGGCGCGCGTCGAGCAGCAGATTACCAATTTGGTAAGTGAACCTAATGATAGGTTTCTCTTTGTGGGAGTCTCACCCCACGGTGTGTGAGCCAAAGAATGTATTCTAGAAAGTTCTAGAGATTAGTTATAGTTGTTAGCTAGGGGCTGTGTGGGTGAAACTTAGTGCAAAATTTAACGATCTTACAATTTAATGAGAATATGAACACTTTCGACCAAAAAATAATAATTCATAACCTCAATTCAATTCAGTTTAATAGAAAATCAGATAGAAAGAAGTAAGAACACATAATCCAATCTGATAGAAAATTAGCCCCAAAGAACATACTGCCCTTACCACTTCAATTACGAACTAACAATTTCGATTTTATTTTCATACTCAGAAGAACCACTCTGGTTGCAACTTGACATCATTAGTCACGTGCACTTCAAACAAAAATATGAAAAGGAAACGAAAGGGTACGTAGATAACATTCACGGGGACGTCAAAACTCGAATTGAATTCATTCTATGAGGATGATGATTATGATATAGAAGAAGAAACACATGAAGAAAACAGTTGGTATTTTACATAATTATTAGGACACTGAAACAAGAAGAAGAAGAAAGAACACACTAATTGGTGGCACCAAAATGGCCTAAACCCATGGCCGAACTCATCGAAGCAAACTTAGCAAGTTCATGCGGCAAGAACGGACGCCCTCCGTCGCCCCCCATCCCAAGAAAATCTCTCGTGAAACCCGGATGGAAATCCAACGGACCCGATTGCCCGTGTCCGTGTCCATGGCCATGGCTATGATCTCCTCCCGCATTACCATGGTCCATCTGATTATTGTTGTTCGTCATCGAAGAACTCCCAGATGATCCTCCGCCTCCGCCGCCGCCCATCACATGCTGTTTTCCGAACATCCGCGGCAGGCCGGATGAGCTACTGTTGTTGTTTGCAGAAGAGTTCATCACTCCGAAACCAGTGTTGAAGAAAGCGGGATTGCTCTTGGTGGAGCCCATTTGCGCTGCCTTCTGGAGGAGCGCGGTGGCGGACATGGGAGCGGAGGACTTGGGGTGGTACATGGAAGAGAGGGTTTCCGCCATTGTTGAGCCGCCTTTGCTGCTCTCAGGATGATCCTTCAACCCTTGCTGCGCCGCCGGCAATGGGGATAAGGACAGCCCAGCTGAAGACGGCGGCGCGTTACTCCACGCCATCTGATTCGAAGACGAATGTCCGAACATGCTCCCGCCGGACATCTGCATGATATCATGTAATCCCGTCGAGCTCGAAGAAGACATGAAGATGTTCGAATTCGCGGAACCCATATCCAGTCCCTGCGGGTTCGCCTGGTGGTGATCCAACCACAAAGACAACATGGGCTTCATCTGGTTACTGCTATGACCGCCGCCGCCATTGGGGTTGCCGAAATCCACTCCCATTTGGGGGAAACTCGGATTGTTACCCATGAGCTCATTCTTGAAGTTCAGATTGCTCGGCGGAACGCAGGTTACTCTCGCGCTTTCCTCCGCCAAAGCATCACAGAAAGCTCTGTGGGTGATGAAGCTATCTTTCCTGTATCAAGAAAAATAAAAGGAATTGAAAACCAGATGCATTTAATGTAAATTCCTAATCATTAAATGAAGAAGTAGAGCAACCTTTCATTATCCCATCCCGACAAATATTCTTATGGGAATTAAATTCAGTACTCTTCTGCAACAAGAGAGGGTTGAATCATTAAACCATTAAATCACCTGGAAAAGAGCGTTCCACAGTCGCATTTATACTCTCGAGTTCCACAGGTCTTAGAATGCGCTTTCCAATCCGACATAACCGCGTATTTCTTCGAACACTTCTCGCACTTCCACTTCTTCTCGCCGTGCTTCCGGCTGAAGTGCTTCTTGATTCCGGTGAGGTCCCCGAGCGCCCGGGAGGCGTCGTGGTGGACGCAGCTCTTCTCCGGGCAGATGTACACCTTCCTCTTCACTATCACATCCTTGTTCCGCTGCTTCAGCTTCCATGGCAGGTTGTGGCCTCGCCGATGCAGCTGCAGGTTCTGGTCCCGCTGGAAACCCTTGTTGCAGATCTCGCAGATGAATCGGTTCGTCGCCATCAGCGTCTTCGGCGACAGCGCCATCACCTCCGCATCTGGATCTGCAAACGTATCAAACCTTTCACAAACTGCGGATCAAATCAGATGAGATTTCGCCTTTCATCTGGTCTAAGTAGCCGTACGTACCTGGGTTTCCGGGGAGATTTCTCTTCTTCTTGGCGGCGGGGGGTTTAAGATTAGGGATGGTGGTGTCCGGGAGGTCCTGGTGGATGAAGCCATTGAGGGAGGAGGGGATGGAGGAGGTGAAGACATTATGAGAGGACATGGTTAACATAAGGGGAAGAAAAACAGGTAAAATTGAGCTAAGCAACAAAACAGAAAAGGGATGAAGAGTTGCTTCTTCTCCAAATACAAAGAGATAAAAAAACTTTGGTATTATCCTTCACAAACAAAAGCTTTCTCCCTCAGATTGCGCCAAAACAAAGATTAATCTAAAGGGGGTTTTGTTGTTGCAGAGGGAGATCTGGAGGGTTTTGAGGAGAAAAAACCAAATCAAAATCTGGATATTTCTACTAGTTTTCCTCGCCCTCTCTCTCTGTGTTGTCTTCTTAGCTTACAACAAACAACAAACAAAGCAGTAGATACAACTTGAAGTTACGAGCGGCGCCCTCTCTCTTATCTTCATTTTCTTTCAAATTGGGTCAGCTGGGTGGGCCCCCTGGAAATGAATATAATACTACGTCGTATTGTGTGTATTTTATGTTACGAGGGGAATTGTACCGCCTCTCTTGTGTTGGCTGCTTGCTGCTTGCTATCAGAATGTGTAGAGCTTTGTGTCATTTTTAATTTTTTTTATAATTTATAGTTTTGTTGGATTTCGAGATAAATCGTCCAATTCGGAAGAGATCTGTGTAATTTTTAATAACGGTCTGTCAATTTGGAGGAGAAATTAGGAGGAAAAAATAACACACACACACTAGGCAATCACATGACTTAATGCGCAGGGCTGTTGTTTATTTGCTTATTCGAAATTGAGCTGTTGTTTATTTCATATATCAAGAAAATGTATGCCTCTCCTAACAACCATGAGTAATTTAGTCTCTTTCAGAGGATAACTCTCTAGTTTTTATTTTCATTCTAGCTGTAGTTCTTTGATCAAGCAGAGTATTCAAATGTAGGTATATGTACTTTTGAGCATGGGTAGTTAGAAATCCGACATGTAGTCCGATTCGGAAGAATAGGGCATCAGACGGGTTAGGTAACAGGATACCCGTAAGCTCGTTTAAAATTTTAAAATAATTATTGTTTCATTATGTTATATAAATTTGTACTAGTCTAGAATAATATCTTCACAGTGATAAAAAAATTCTACATATAATGATCACTAAGAGTAACAAGTCTGTAATTATCATTTCCATTTCCTAGTTCAGATGAACTTAACAAAATATGTTGAAATGATGGGAAAGTTATTGTTTTAAATCTTTTAACTTAGTAGAGATTTTATGAAAGTTTGATTTGACATTTGTGACGGAAAATCAAATAAAAAATTCAATTGGACCTAATGCTAGAATAGGGTTGTGGTCGTAGGCACAATTGAAATTCTTAGGATGAAAGGGAGGGCCAGAACTCAGAATGAAAAATTGAGAATTCAGGATTGAAAGGGAATGATTGAAAAAGTAGCACTTGAATATTATGTTAAGTAACATTATTTAACAATTTATATTACATAGGAATAGGCAGTTGAGAATTGAGAGTAGAAATGTTGAAAAAAAAATATTATTTAATATTAAAATTAATTAAATGTATTCAAATTTTACCGGGTATCCCGACCATCCGAAAATAGCATCTTTGCGACCCTGACCCGAACCCAATAAAATACAAAAACTTGGGGTTGGATACCCAGCCCTGAAAAATGAAAAATCGTCCAATTATTTTAAATTGGGCCAACGAATAGACGGGTCGAGTATTACAAGTAATCGGCTAGAAGAATCAAATAAAACTAGGATAGAATATGTTGAAATTATGATATAGCGGTGCTATCTTAAAACACTGCAACTTGAGAAATTACAAGAAGTCACACAGCGCTTACTTATTTATTATGTCCTGTTTGCACGTATGAGAGGAGGTGACACTGCAAAATTGAAAGATACTCGCCTACAAAAATTTGCTTTCGTTTCCGTTAGTAGGTGCAGATGTGTATATAATGGCAGCTACTCATTTTTTTTACGGTTTACGGAATATAACAACAAAAGAAGAAGAAGGCCCAGTCACCCTTATCCTTTTTTTTTAATATGTAAATTGGCCAGATTCAAAATTCAACTCAAACTCCCACCAGTATTCATGATCGGGCATCGTTAGTGGTCCGTTCTAGTTTCCCAAAGTGGAGGTTATCCATAGAGATGCGACCGTGGTGATTACAACTTCGTGAAAGTGGAATTGTGAAGTTATGACGTTGATGGTATCCGTTGATCGTGTGGCGGTGGTGGTGAAAGTGCGGTCGTGCTGGTTCGTACTTTGGTGATTGTAATCAGGCCATGTCTCATGTGCTTTAATTAGCCGCCTCGGTAATTTTCTTTTCATTTGTATGTGAGGACCCTTTTTTACAAATACTACATACACTAAATATTAAACTCGAGACTCCCCTTTAAATTCATAGTTTCCATTACTATTAGTATACAATGATGCTAGTTAAGCTTGCAATTACACGGATATGCAAACGCCTCATCTTTCAAGGAAGAAGCCAAACAACATCCAGTTCTTGGTCTCGACATTATCCTCAAAATTTGCATATTCTCGTCCCTGAATCCGGATGATGTGTATAATTCATCTCAATTTTGATACTTTTCCATGCTCATATAGTAATCATCCGTCCCAATTGGAGTTGCAATTTTTTTTTCTTTTAGAACGTTTCATCTGATTTTGCACCCGATGTCTTTTTGGGTTAGAGCTTAATAAAAAAAAATCAGTTTGGGCCACATATCACATGACCCACTAAGTAATACCGCATGCCACATGACCTATTAAGTAATACTATTTTCTATTAAAGTTTGACTCCATATTTGAATAGATATATGAGCAATAATATTGTCATATGGAATATTGTTGAATTCGTCGTAACAATTAGTTTCTAAATATCAAATTTTTATTTACCATTATTGTACGTAAGTGAACATATTAACGGTCAAACATGTTTCTTGAATATCGTGATAATGATTACTGTGCAATTTAAGTTGGGACGGAGGGAGTATTAATTATAAATATATTAAGAGAATGTTGAATTTGGTTTGGTTTGGTTTGATTTGATTTCTAAAAGTTAATTAGGAAGATCATTGTAGACGGAGATGGTACAGAGTAACAAAGGGAATTATAAATAATAAAAAATGCAGAGGAACAAAGTAATTGTAGTATTAATAAAGAAGAAAAATACTCCCAATATACAGAAAATTTAGGAGCGACCTAATCATAAATTTATTATAACTAACCCCACGGTCCCCACCTCCACTGTCACTCCATTTTCTCTCTTTTCTTTCTGGTTTGAATGGACATTTAAAAAAAACAAAAATAAATTTAATAACGGGTCTTCTGCATTCACAGTTCTATAAAAGCAGCTCCAATCCTATCCAATCCCACATCACTACCAACTGGCCTATTGGAGTTAAACCAAGAACCAGTAAGGAAAAAAGCAGAGAGAGAGAGAGCTTGAAGAAAGAAAAAATGGCGGAAAACAGAGAAGAAGATGTGAATCTTGGAGCCAACAAGTACAGGGAGCCGCAGCCGTTGGGAACCGCAGCTCAGTCCGACAAGGACTACACGGAGCCACCACCAGCTCCTCTGTTCGAGCCCGGAGAGTTGGCGTCATGGTCCTTCTACAGGGCCGGTATTGCTGAGTTCATCGCCACTCTGTTGTTCCTCTATGTCACCATCCTCACTGTTATGGGGGTCAACAGGGCTCC
>JAUOBV010000003.1:8268631-8279127 GCA_032360425.1 Rubia occidens
TTGACTATGTGCTGAACTAACCATATCTTTATATCGGAAGTTCAAATATAACCCTGAATTTATTGACTATATGCTGAAATAACCCTATATAACTCTGAGGGTATTTCAGCATTTTTTTTTTAATTTTAGCTCAAGGGTATTTTAGTCATTTCCTTTTTCTCTTCGCTGAATTTACACGGTCAACGCCGGAAAGATATACTTTGGGTATATGAGCACAATTTTTTCAAAAGTTAGAGTTAGATTGTCACATACAATAATAAGTTAGGGTTATTTTTGCACTTTCTAAGATTGCAGCATTATATTGACACTTTCAAACTAAATTCAGGGTTGTAAATAACCCAAAAACAAATTTAAAAGGATGAAAAACGAATAATATATGGATTGAGTGATAGATAAAGTTTTTCCACCCATCACCAAGCCCACAATCTCACAAGTCACACCCACCTAATTTATAATAGTAATAAAATGTATATTTTAATAACATTTTAAGTAAAAATATGGACCTTGGCTTTTAAAAAGCATAAATTCGGAAATTGGGCTTAAAACCCAATTGATATCCTTACTTCTTAGCTTGTCGCCACGTTCGTTCAATCTCCAACTCAATTGTCATGTTACGATCATTACAGTTTAACAAAAACTAAAATATGTCTACATTTTAAATAAACGATAGTAAAATTAACGTGATAGTCAGCAGTTTCACTTATGGACACCAAATGAATATGTGATAGATGGTGACTTTCATGGATGATGAATGAATGAATGATAGTAATTTTATTTGAGATTTTGCCCAGCCGAAATCACACTTGTTAGTATCCACAGTGTTTGGTTAGAGGGAAATGACAAGGGTTCCATCTCCATGTTATAAAACTAAAATCTAGAGTAACTAATAGAGAGACCAACCTTTCAATGAGGTCCTCAGGACATTTGACGACAATTTTGTGCCACCATTTGTAAATGGGCCTTGCCAACAGGTGGACAACGGTCTAAAATTTTGACGGTTGAAATGTTTTTTACATTGAATTTGTTGTTGGAAGTATATATAAAACAACATGAGATTCATATCACTGTCATCGAGATCATCATTGTTGTGCGATCACCATCAACATCGATGAATTTCCAAAAATACAATAATAGCATCGATGAATTTCTGAAAATACAATAATAACATCGATGAATTTCCAAAAATACAGTAATTATGATACTATTTCTACAAGTTATTATAAGATCTCTAAAATGAATTAGAAGGAATATAAAAGTGGAATCG
Organism: Rubia occidens; assembly: GCA_032360425.1. Classification (NCBI taxonomy): domain Eukaryota; kingdom Viridiplantae; phylum Streptophyta; class Magnoliopsida; order Gentianales; family Rubiaceae; genus Rubia; species Rubia occidens. The sequence goes on from JAUOBV010000003.1 coordinate 8,269,896, forward strand.
ATCCAAAGATGAAAAATAAATGGTGGAGAATAGTATCAAAGGGACTCGCCCGGGAGTCATGGAGAATGAAGTGATTGATTTTTTTAATTTTATTTTTTGCTACAGTACATGCTCAGCTATAAAATCTGATGAAAATTGGCGCGATTTTTTCAAAATACAATTCAACCGCCTTTAAAATTATAACCATCTTTATATTTATATCTTAACCAGTTTTCAAAATGACTTATCAGGTGATATGCAAGTTCTGACACTAAAACCGTCTTTCACATACAACTTCTTAGCTCATTCCCTCACTAGTGAAAGCTAGCCTTCAAATTAAGGGAAATCATATTCACTTGCCATCACATGAATCTATCTTTAATGTAGTATGAGGATCAAATTGAAAATTTCTGAATAAAATTGGATTAATTTACAAATTTGTCAGGGTGTACTGATTTTCATGCTTTAAAAGAGTAAAAGGTTAAGACACGCCGGAACTATCCACCTTGATCGGGACACTGGCACCTTTGCGGCGCCTTCAAAAACTACCGCACTTTCAAACTTCCATGACGTCCATGATTATCCCTTCTTACTAAACCCCACTTCTAACCTTAAAAAAAGGTTCCCAACTCAAAAACTCAGTTAAGAAAACCAATAGCGAAACCCCACCCCTTTACTCATAGCTCTAGTAAGGGTTTTTATCTTCTTGACCGGAATAAAAATGGCGGACGAAGGCCCCTCTCATCACAGAAGAGACCCCATCAAGTCCTCAGGCAAGCCCTCTTCACCCCTTTTTGTTTTTTTAATTGATTTGATACAATCAAGGAAACATTTCTGAGTTCATTTAGGTTGTTAATTATCATTTGTGGGTTCTGTATTGATGTTGTGTTTTGGCGCTTGTTGTTAGTCGCGAATGTGGCGGCGCAGAGGCGGAGGCATCATGCTGTCACGGTGGCGAAAGAGAGGAGGGAGGCGGTGGTGCGGACCAAGCGCCTCTGTAGAGCTGGAGTTGTCGGCGAGGGAGATGATCCCGTTGTTGAGGACGATATGATTACTGATGAAGAGCTCGGTGCTTTGGAAGAACAGGCTTCTTCTGCTGTTGAACAATTGAAGCATGCTATGTCCTATCAGTATGTTTCATGATTCCGTGGAAATGTGCATTTTGATGTTCAGTGTTTGATGCATTAGTTTGTCAGATTGGGGCATGGTTTCTCCCTTTGTGATGCAATCATGCTCTTTGTTCCTTTCTGCATTGATCTCACTAGTTTCTGTATAATTTTTTAGTGGTAAAGGAGCAAATCAGAAAAGGGTGGCGGCTCTTCGTGAAGTGAGACGGTTGTTGTCTAGACCTGAATTCCCTCCGATTGGAGCTGCCATCAAGTCTGGAGCAATACCTCTTCTTGTTCAATGTCTTCTCTTCGGAACTCCAGATGAGCAGGTTCAAACACTACTCCGTGTAGTTCTTTACTTTTCTCGTTTGCCAATTTGTTATCTTTTGTTAGAATTAAAGTTAGAAAGAAGATCTTTGAGCTGTTTCTTTTTATGAGGAGAAATTTTGATCGGCTTGAATATAGACATGGTTGTTGCAATGTGTTTTGTGGGAGCATCAGGAAGTCTACTATTCTCTGCTATTTCTTTTACCTTTTCCAGCAGTTTTATGATAAGTTGGACTCTGTGTTGCTGTTTTACAGTTGCTTGAGGCAGCCTGGTGCATGACAAATATAGCAACAGGGAAACCTGAAGAAACAAATGCGTTGCTGCCTGCATTGCCATTGCTTATTGCTCATCTAGGATGTATGTCATCATGTTTGAATATGAGTAATTAGCTATCTGCTGAAAAATGAGCTTTTGTGTTTCTTTGATGCTGGAATGGATGGTTTGGCCTAGATAAATCCTGGTTCCGTTAGATTTTCATATTATTTTCTTAGCTATTGGTTATTTTATGCTTGTGAGCATGCTCAAGGTACTCATTATAAGCCAATATATTTAACTGTAAACACTAGTTTATAGATATTTTGTTGTTTTAATCATGATAAAGAAGCAAGATGTTGTTTGCTTGGGAACTTCTATGCTCCGTGATTTGGTGATTGATCTTTTAAATGCATTCATCTGCAGCGGCGAGCGCCTCACATGTTGCTGAGCAGTGTGCGTGGGCTATTGGAAATGTCGCTGCCGAAGGAGAGGAGCTAAGAACTACGCTGCTGTCACAGGGAGCCCTTCCACCTCTTGCGAGAATGATGTTGCCGGAGAGGGGGAGGGGGTCCACAGTGAGAACTGTTGTGCGGGCATTATCAAACTTAATAAAGGCCCAAACTATTTCCAAAGACTTGTCTATTTCTGATAAAGCTGTAACTTTGAGACTGTTGGACTTATATGTCTTTCTGCTCACATAATGTTACCTCTGAGTGTAGGGGCCAGACTCCCGAGCTGCAACAGAGCTGATAAGAATTGATGGCATACCAGGTGCAATCCTTCGGAACATAACAAAAGCGTAAGTTGCTGCTAGTCTGCCAAGTGACGTTCTTTATCGTATTAGAATTCATTTGTTCGGTCATGCTTGATGGCAATCAGGCTGATATTATGACAGTTTTTCACTTTTTGTTTGCTTGTCTTCATGAATTAATGAAGAATGTGGCTTCATTAATTAGAACTTATTCATTAGTCCTTATTAGAAAAAGATTCAAATGTTTTAGGCTGATCTCCTTCCATGGACTCATATGCGATTAATTTACCTCTATTGTGAAGGGATGAAGAGTTGACCACAGAAGTTGCTTGGGTTGTCGTGTATCTCTCTGCACTTTCTAATGTTGCTACTAGCATACTGGTCAAAACTGACTTGCTCCAAAAATTATTTGAGAGACTGGGGGCGTCAGATAGTTTGCATCTTCTAATCCCGGTAAGACACAGAAATCATTTAATTATGTGAAGTTTTAGTATGATATGGGAACGTTTCTCTTTCTTCATGGTTTTTGTGAATCCTTGTATGTAATCTGAAGGAGAATACTTCTAATCAGGTGCTACGGGGTATAGGTAATCTTGTTGCCGGTGATGACCGTGCTGCAAGTGCCGTACTTGCTTCTGGACAAAAAGTCACAGGCTAGTCCTATTAGTCTTTAGTTTTTTCCTTTTGTGATCTGAAATGTGACTATTTTAAACAAATGCTAACATTTTACGATGTTTGCAGACACTGTGATTCCAGCTCTTGTGAAATGCTTGAAAAGCGAGCATCGAGTGTTAAAGAAGGTACATTGTTACTGATCGCCCCAAGGAAGAATGCATCGAGTTTTTGTGACTAAGAATGCCTCTATTTCTCAGGAAGCTGCCTGGGTTTTATCAAACATAGCCGCTGGCTCTGTCGAGCACAAGCAGTTGGTGTACAATAGCGAAGCTCTGCCGGTGCTACTACGGCTTCTTTCAACAGCGCCTTTTGACATCAGAAGAGAAGTGGCGTATGTCCTTGGAAACCTGTGTGTCATTTCAGCCGAAGGTTCTGGAAGGCCAAAACTGATCGTCGATCACCTGGTTTCCCTCGTTCACAAAGGATGCCTTTCTGGTTTCATCGAGTTGGTGAGATCCGTAGATATTGAAGCAGCAAGATTAGGGCTCCAGTTTCTTGAAATGGTAAGCAACTAATAGTCTTCTGCGGTTTTGCCACCGTTTTACTGAAACTGTTATGATGGTCTTCTTTTCCATAGGTCTTGAGAGGGATGCCGAATGGGGAGGGCGTCAAGCTGGTCGAGATAGAGGATGGTATCGACGCGATGGAAAGGTACCAGTTTCACGAAAATGATGAGCTGAGGTGCATTGCCACAGGGTTGGTTGATAAGTACTTTGGAGAGGATTATGGTGTGGATAATTAGGAGGAAAACTAGGTTATAACTGCATCTGTTTGGTTATACTTTCATATCCTTAGAATCTGTGAAGCTGTTGTAACTTGTAACTTGTGAAGCTGTCTTCTTTGTCACCTGCTGAAATATTGGAAAGCCATTCTCGAGTACTTGCAAACGATTCCATGTGATATCTCTGAGTAGTGGCATGTATCATTTTGAGAGCTGAAGAAAATGTTGCAACCTTTTCAAACCAAAGGCACCCTTCAGGTCAAGTCATGTTTTGAAAGTAGGAGCAAATAATGATTAAATACAATTATATAATGAGAAACAACAGACTATTTTGAAAATTGGAATTATCGGAAAACAAGAGTAGAAATATAATTATAATTCTGAAAAATGAGTAAGATTAAAAATGTGTTACGACAACCAATTTAAACATAGTTTGTGATTCGGCTTAATCCAACCTACTAAAAACATACTTTTACGGTGTCTCCACAACAATAACTAAGTTTTTATCCCACTATCTCATGTTGGTTATATTTATCATCTTCTCCCTCTCTTTTGAAAACATGCCAGTTGAATCATGTCATCAATTTCGGTCAAGACACCACTAAATGAGGTTGGTTGAATGAATTCTACATTTTCTTTTCACTACGTGAGATCGACTATGAATCATGCTGACCTGTTTCTATCAGATGCCGCCCTCATCCCTTCTAATTCTTCTACTGATTTTCAAATAGCCATTAAATCCATACACTTAACAGAATAAAACAAAATCTTCTCAATGAGAGTGTATTTTAAAGTTTGTCGCTTAAACCCTTGGCCAAAATGAGGACTAGGAAACAATAAACCCTAGTACCCTACTAAACGTTTCTGTGAAAAATTTCCCCCATCTTTTCTGTTGCCTCTGTAATTGTTTGCTACTCTCTTCTCTGCAAAGCTTCGGCCATTTCAGCATCAATGGCGGGGAAGGATACATCTTTCCTGTCCGCCGGCATCTCTTTCAACCGCAAAAAATTCACCGATGTTGCCGATCGATTCAAGGTCTTTCTTTCCTCTGATTGTGTGTTTGTGCGTGAGATAATTATTTGGGTCTCACCTGCGACCATGCGAAGGATTTTTCTCGATTAAAAGGTTTCTTTGTCAAACGTTGCTGCAGGAGAAGAAAGAGAAGGATGATTTCTCAGAATGGCAGAAATTGATCGAAGATTCGAAGCCTCCGTTTGAGGAACAAGGGGTGAATACTCAAGCTGTTAGTAGGAAGAGAAAGAGGAAAACTGATTCCTCCGGTATAAAAAAGTCCTCCTTTTATGTATGCGATATATGTTTTTGGGTTTTTTCCATGAGCTCGACGTCATTGAATTCATTTGCTTGTAGACCCAGTGAAAGGATTCGATGTGTTCAAGAGTTCGAAATCCAACAAAGTTGATGGAAGTGATGAAGCTGCTGAAGAGGGCATTATGCAAGGAAAGAAAGAATATTATCGTCAATTAGAGGTACCCTAAATTTATGCTTACTTTCAGTTAGGAAACAAAATGAAGCCAGTGAAGCCAAAAATGTGATACTTGCAAATTTTCTGTGCTCTTTCCTGATTCTGCGGTGTAGAGAGATGCCATTTTCCGCAAGGAATTCAATATTCATGTTTCTGGGAGTAATATCCCGTCCCCTCTCCAGAGTTTTACTGATTTAAAGTCAAGGTATTGCTACTGTTCTTTTATTTTGCATATCTGTTTTTTTGTAATAGTGCATCTCATGGCATGCCCGTGGTTTAGGTAAGCATTTTATGTTTTATCCTTAATAGGTATAAATGTAAGTCATACATTTTGCGGAATCTGGCGAATCTTGGATTCAAGGAACCAACACCAATCCAAAGGCAGGCTATTCCAGCTCTCCTATCTGTATGATCTTTCAATAGAACCAATTATTTTCTTCCTTTTTCTTTTTTCATTAAGATTTGCTGTTGATCTTACTTCTTGAAAACCTGTTTTATTTTGTTGAATTTTTCCTAGGGACGGGAATGCTTTGCATGTGCTCCAACTGGCTCCGGTAAAACCATTGCCTTTGTCTGTCCTATACTGATGAAACTCAAGGTATGTATGTATATGCGTAATTAAATGTCCTTTCTAATAGGTGGTATTTGAGTACTCTGACAAACTATGTACAATCAGCGTGCATCCGATGTTAGTGTTCGAGCTGTGATTCTTTGCCCAACTAGGGAATTGGCAGCTCAGACAGCAAGAGAATGCAAGAAGTTGGCTAAAGGGAAAAAATTCAATATCAAGTTAATGACCAAGCAGCTTACTAAAGGTGCTAACTTTTCAAAGCTACCTTGTGATATACTCATCTCAACACCATTCCGCGTGCAATTTGCAGTTCGTAAAAAGAATCTCGATTTAAGCAAGTGAGTCCATGTCCAGAAATTTCTAACTCGAATCGCATTCTAGGTGGTGTTAAATAGAAATAGGATTGGTAGAGGCTTTAATTGTCATCTTTATCAGTTATTTTTCTTGATGAAATATTTCCTGTTGGTCATTGTCAGCACTCATGAGTCCTGACTTCTGAACTTTTCCTGTTTGCAGAGTTGAGTTCCTAATTCTTGATGAATCAGATAAGCTATTTGAGCTAGGCTTAGTGAAACAGGTTGACTCAGTGGTTAAAGCGTGCTCTAATCCTTCTATATTGCGGTCACTATTCAGTGCTACTTTGCCCGATTCTGTTGAAAATCTTGCGCGCACAATAATGCATGATGCTATCCGTGTCATAATTGGTAGAAAGTGCGTACATGTCAGCTTAAAAAATTATTATGCGCATATGTTTTTCTTTCCATACGTGTCCATCACGTGAAGTGATGCAATGGAATATATAGACGTTTTCACTGACATTGATGCTTTGGTGCTTTCTAACAGAAATTCAGCATCTCAATCAATAAAGCAAAAACTGGTATACGTTGGAAGTGAAGAAGGGAAGCTTCTTGCTCTTCGACAAACCTTTGAACAGGTAATTTGTTTGTCTTTTTGCACTCAATTGCTCCTAGCTCTCCTTAAACTAGTTGTCTAGTAATCTGCTCGAAAACTTATGTGATTCTGAAAGTAAGTGAAAAGTTCCAAGTCTGTGGGAGGAGGATTTTTTTTATGTTATATGCATCTGCCATTCTGGTGATTCTGATCTTATCCATTGATGCCATTCTGTTTTAAACAGAGTTTGAATCCACCAGTTCTGGTGTTTGTCCAAAACAAGGAGCGTGCGAAAGAGCTACACAATGAGTTGAAATTTGACGATATCAGAGCTGATGTGATACATGCTGATCTATCACAAATACAGGTAATCCTTGGAAAGTTATTGTCCACTTTGGTTTCCAACTGTGCTCAAAAGCTTAGATGCAAGAGATGAGTTGATAGCTGGAATGCTTAAACTTGACATTGAAAGTTATATTTTTACAGAGAGAGAATGCTGTGAACAACTTCCGGGCAGGTAAAACGTGGGTTTTGATTGCCACTGATGTTATTGCTCGGGGTATGGACTTTAAGGGCATCAACTGTGTTATGAACTACGATTTTCCAGATTCTTCACCATCATATATTCACCGGATTGGTATGTTCATAAATTATTGATCTTCTTAAGATGTTTATTTTTGCTGTTATCTTATACGTTAAGTTTCATATGAAATAGGGCGTTCGGGAAGAGCAGGTAGGAGTGGAGAGGCAATAACGTTGTACACAGAAGCAGATGTTCCATATCTGTGGAACATAGCTAATGTAATGACTGCATCTGGCTGTGAGGTTCCCTCCTGGATAATGTCGGTTACTACTAAACACAAATGGAAGAAGCACAGACCACAGAGAGACGCTATTTCAACTAAACCAAAGGACGAGGAAGAAGAAGAGTAGGTTTGATCAAACGCTGTACTTTTTGTTCGTTACTTAAAACTGTTTGAAAACATTGAATATTTAGACAATGTACGGTTGTCAGTTGTATTTTTACTGCTAAAAAAGTGTCATGGTGTTCTATTGGTACTAAGTGGAATGACACATGATAGTCATTTAGTCTTTAAAAAACTGATGTGAGACTTTCAACGCATCCAACTCAGCCAAGATCTTCACAATATCCCACAAAAGCTGTCCCGCCAGTGCTCGAGAGAAGTCCTGCCTTACCACAACCCGTAGAACTGTGACGTGCTGCGAGTCAGCCGGCATGGTGTACGCTGGCACCATCCATCCTAACCCACGCAGCATTTCCGACACCTCAAATTCTGTATGAAGGCTGTTGTCTTTCAGACAGAAAGCCACCAGAGGAACCCCAATGTCCTTGGATACAACATTGAACCTCCCTGTCTTCTCCAATCCTTGTTTCAGAACAAGTGCTGTCTCACGACAGCTCTCCATAATGCTCCGGTAGCCATTGAAACCCAAGCGAATCAGTTGGTAATACTGCGCGATGACCTGACCAGAACCTTTGGAGAAATTGAGGGTGAAAGTCTGCTGATGATCAGATCCTAGGTAATTTATGTCGAAAACCAGTTCTTCAGGTAAATCCTGTTTTGTCCTCCAGATGATCCAGCCAATTCCGGGATATACGAGACCGTACTTATGCCCGCTTACATTGATGCTCTTCACGAGCGGCAGCCGGAAATCCCACTTGATTTTCGGGTAGATGAACGGAGCAATGAAACCGCCGCTAGCTGCGTCCACATGAATCGGCGTATCCCATCCCGTAGCTCTGTTTTTCGCCGTTAGAAGATCGTTCAAAAGCTTGACATCTTCGAATTCTCCGGTGAGAGTCGAACCGAGAACGGCAGCTACACAAATGGTGTTTTCATCCACCATTTCAACTGCTTGCACAGGGTCCATAACGTAGTTCCCTTCCTCGAGCTTCACTTCTCTCAGCTCTACCTCGAAGAAGTTAGCGAACTTCTTCCAGCAAACCTGAGCATTGGCTCCAGTGACGATGTTCGGGGATTCCCATGTTTTCCCTTCTGCTTTTCGCCGGTTTTGCCAGTTCCTCTTGAAAGCAAGGCCTGCGAGCATTATGGCTTCCGATGATCCGACAGTCGCTGCTCCGACAGCTGCCTCGGATTCTCCCAACGGAGCGTGAAACAAGCGCGCAATCATGTCAACGCAGCGATTCTGAAGCTCGGTGGTGGCGGGATATTCCTCCATGTTAACGTAGTTTTTGTTCATGGCATCAATCATCAGCTTCTCACATTCTGGCTCCATCCATGTTGTCACGAAGGATGCCAAGTTCATCCTGGGGTTCCCATCCAGCTTCAACTCGTCCTTGATGATCTGATACGCTGTCTCCTTTGGAGTTGACTTCTCCGGGATCTTGAACCTGCGTGTCAGCATGTTTAATACTCCCTCCGTCCCACTAATATTGGCATAAGTGTTTTATGCACGTTATCCAAGACACGTGTTCGGCAGTTAATA
>JAUOBV010000003.1:8576284-8586932 GCA_032360425.1 Rubia occidens
GTATTTTCTAAATATCAATTTTTTATGCGACACTATTATAGGTAACTAGAGATATTTACGGTCAACCATGTTCATTGAAAACCATGAAAATGTAAATATGCAATTTATAGTGGGACGTAGGGAGTATACTGTATCACATAAGAATATTTATATTTATATACCAATTCAATTTCAGGTTAAAATTTGGAAGATTTAACTAAATGAATAGTTAAATTGCAACTTGAAATGGGATCAAATGCATACATTATTTAAAAAATTAATGTCTTTTGAATTTTATTTCATCAATTTAAAAAATTCATACTTAATTAAGTAGCGTCACCCTTCTCTAAAAATTCGGAATCCATCACTCGCCATATGTATAGGGCTTAATGTGAATTATTCAAATACAAAATTATTCCATTGAAAATTTTAAACACATAAGGCAAAGTCTTGGGAAAGACCGTCTTTCCATAACCTTATAGAAAGACGGAGTTTAATTATAATAATAAAAGGTAAAAGGTCTTAGTTGCAATAATAAAATTTTATTAAAAAACGTGTAGTAGTCATAAATTTTATAACCCGATTCATGCAACCCAAAAATTTTATGTTCATTTTTTCTAATTTACACTTTAAACCTTTATCTTTCCATGACTTATGGAAAAACCGTTTTTCAAGAGATGCTCTCAAAACATAATTACAGTTAATAATGGATCACTAAAACAACCTGAAAATTAACTGATACCAAATAGCAAGTTACGTCTGGGGAAACCAGATTAAAATTAAACACGTGAGCTAATTTCACAAGTGGCAGGTGATTGGGTGCTTTTCATCCACCTATAAAAACATGCACTGAGCTATTGCTTCATACATAAATTAAATCCATAAGTACAAAATTACAAATACAAGTCATTTAGTTTTTGAGAATTTGAGCCATGGCATTCCCTTCTTCTTCTTCTTCGTTTCAGCTTTTGGCCGCGCTTGTTCTCTTCGCCCTTGTTATCTCTCCCGCCTTTGCAGACCCCTTGGAGGAAGAAAAACGCATCTTTCTTCGTGGAGGTAATTACCACTCCCTCCGTCCAACCTAAAATTGCACTCCTGCTTTTTGCACGCCGTTCAAGAAATATGTTTGACCGTTAATATGTTTATTTACGTATAATAACGACAAATAAAAAGTTGATATTTAGAAACTACTTGTTACAACCATTTGAACAATATCATATGCAATAATATTATTGTTTATATATACAAATATGTGATTAGATTTTGATAGAGAATAGTGTTCAAAAAGTAAGAGTGCAAGTTCAACTGTTTACGATAATATTATTGTTTATATCTTTAGGTAAAAACTTTTAACAAGTTTAACTGAAAAAACAAATATGTAATTTAGTCTGGGACGTAACAATACCTGAACTTCGACCCAAAAAAAGTTTGCTTTCCCTACATTCCACCTTCCTTAAATGTGTGTATAACTACTAATTTTGATTACTCAGAACAGTCCAAATGAGAAATTTAAAAAGATTCACAGATTAGAGAATCGTATTTAACGTTTGTTATCATTTTTCATTTTGAAGGATCATATGGTGGTGCTTATGGACCGATCGGGAGCACCTACGGTGGTTTAGGTGGTCTCGGTGGTCTTGGCGGCGGGAGCTATGGTATCGGAACTCGCCGTGGCGGAGGCTACGGTCGCATGGGCTGTAAAAGAGCCTCAAGTTGCGTGTGCCACTGTATGAACGGCCGAGTTGCAACGGCTGCCGAACTCAAAGCCCACACGGCCCATACCAAGCCATGATCAGTCTCCAATGGAGCTCTAATATATTAAATATCTTTTTGTATCAAATAATATTTTATGCAATACTTTGTATTGTGTAAAACTTGAATGTTATATGAAATTGGAAAAAGAAGGAATATATGATGCGCAACTGTCTATTCTATAAATTTCATAATGTTCAGTATAAAAATCAATCAAGTATGGGTACCGACTTAATATATATAATCCCACTTTATAAACTTGCAAGGATCGACAATTTCAAATTAACATGCAAAATATTGAATCACTGTAGAGTAAAAACTCATATTAACGGAATAGGAAAGTTAATACTTTAGGAAAGATGGTTAGAAGTGAGAATGCATTATTATAATTTAATTGTAAAAATTGTATAAATATTATAATACATAAATGTTATTATTAAAGTATGAATCTTTCTTATTTAAAACAGTCTTATGATAGATCGAGAACGTAGCACAAATATTAAAATAATATCATAGAAATTTTAAACCCAAAGTTAAAACTTAATAACTTTGATTCGGGGTTAGTTTTAAAATAAGCACTGAAATTCGGGTTAAATTTGGGCAGATTCGGGGTTACTTTTGATTCGAAGGTTGTAGCACGACGGTGGTGGGTTGGGGAAGGGTTTGAGTCCGGGCGGTGGGCTATTTTGTATTTGGATTTAAATACTAAAACTCACATTTAACTAATATCACATCAAATTTAAAATAAATCAAATCAAATAAAAAAACTCCGAATTGTAAAAATACTAAAAATAAACATCAAATTATAATACTCCCATTGAGAATAACTAAAATTTGTAAAAAGTTGATATTTTGAAAATACATGTTATAACAAATCTAACAAAGTATCACACAATAGTATTTATAACTATACATCAATCTAATTTTGTGGTCAAAGTTAAGAAGTTTTTACTAAATGAATAGTTAAATTGCAGTTTGAAATGGAATAGAGGGAGTACTAAAAAAAATACACATCAAAATTAGAATATTTAAACATCCAATAAAAACATAAAAAGATACATGTATGGCGGGGGAATCGTGTGGATTTTTTACCCGCGGATTTTTTTACTCTGATAGATGCATGATCCACGAGATTTTATAACCTTGAATTATTAATTCACCAATTATATATGTTTAGTACCCAAAAAATGTGTATTTGCACCAAGCTAGATCCCTCCTTATACCCCTAACTTTCTACAAATTCTATGTGAAATTTCATCCCTATTAACTTTCAGTATATTGCATATGAATTATTGATCTCACCATAAGACGGTTTTATACTGGACATTGTATTAAAGTTACATATAATGCACATTCATATTATTCCATAGGTGCGTATACGAATTGGACGTCAAACATTTATCCATTATCTTAAATGCACAATGAACTTTTAGGTTATGTTATTTTCACTTTATTTAATTTGAAATTCAATTTAGTTTAGTCAATGTTAGATATATATTATACAATTCAGTTTTGGCATGTTATTACTACTTCCGATGGCACTTCCGAAACCAATACTTGTTTCTAGAGTGCACTAAAATAGATAATAACGGTTGAACCATCATCTAAAAAACCATACAAAAAATTGCATTAAAATCTATTATTTCAAGACATTTTTAGGGCATTTTTGAAGAAGGAAGTGCCTTCGGATATACCCTTTCAAAGTCAGTGACTTTTTCGGAAATGCCTCTAAAGCGCATTAAAATAGACAACGGCAGTTGAACCGCGTCTAAGAAATCCTACAAAAACATGTACTAAAAGTTACTACTTTAAGACACTTCTGAGATATTTCCAAAAGAGATTCCGACTTCGAAACTATTTTCCGAAGTGCACAAAAGTTAGAACCCTAAAAAATATCCACCTTTATAATGGATATGTTTTTCCTTTCATTCTTCCATCTTTACTTTCATTTTCCCATCTTTGCTTTCATCTTTACTTTCATTTTCCCATCTTTGCATTCACCCTTCCCACTTCTTTGTTTTTCCATTTTTCTTTCTTTCTTAGTTCTTCTCCCCATCCTTCCTCAAGTCTAACATTTCTGTTTTTCCCCCTTTTAAATGCAAATCAGCGACGGCGACTTCAAATGTGAAGAATCTGTGGTGATACACTTTATTTTATCATGGTATGATTTCTTATGTTTTGAATGTGTAAATGGTAAACTTACTTACTTAATTTGATGCATGTTATTGTTCGAGGTGGATTGATGATTGTTGTTTGAATGTTATTATTATGGGTTTGATTGTACGTGAGTTTGATTGTAGGTGAATTTGATTATAGGTGAGTTTGATATGGGTCCAAGAGATGAGGAGGATGGTGGTTGTATTGTTTTGAAGATGAATGCCGACATGTGTTTATTTGAAGAATAACATGATATGATCGATTTGTTTTTTTGATTTTGAGGTATTTTTTTATTAACTTCCGAGGTCAATTCCAAATTTGGAAGTGGCTTTGAAAGTATTTTTTGGATGTCGGAACAACCAGTACGGTGGTTTAAAATAAGCTTCCAACAACCGGTACATTGCGCAGTGGTATCAAGGACAGTGGTTCTGAAACGCATATAATGCCCTATTTCACCACCGTTAATAGCCCCATCCCACACTAATGATAGATCATACTTTGGATCATTTTTATTTGGCATACTAATATTGATGCGCTAAATGATGATGGTATACAATATTTAAATTAAAATTTTCATTAATTGTTTCGTGATTTCTTGAAGAAAAGAATCACATTCCCGAAACTTAACTTTATCATGTCATGAGTTAAAATGCACAAGTCGCTCTTCATTGATAGCCGTCAATGGTATACAACTTATAGATATTAATTTGATAGAAAAAAAAATCACATTACTTTCTTAAAACAGATTAAAAAAACACGTGGAAAATAAAAACTCTTTATTTACAAGGGATTCAATAGTATAAAGCATCGTGAACCTCGTCGCTCATGCGTGATGCGTCCACCCTTATTAGTTCCGAAGTGAATCCAATCCGAAAAGTAAAACGTGTAATGTGAAATTCAGGGCAATCTTTTACCCAAGTGTTTGGTTAAGCTTGTTTTCTTCTTCTGGACGATATAAAAATGATTCAGACGGAAGAAGTTGGAGAAAGGTGAAAAATTCAATACCACATAAATATACAGAAACATAAATAGTAAGTAAACGTGATTATTATATAAATTTTGTTCTTGGTAGTAGATTTTTATTTCAATCGATGCGCGTGACTGTGAAATTTAAATAGTTTGCTTTTGAATATTTGTAAAAGTAAATTAATAGTCTGTTAAATTAATCACATCAGAAACGCTTGTATACAAAATTAGAGCCAGACGTATTGATTTACATAAAAATATTGGAATCGAGATCATGTTAGTGTGAAGCTCACCCGCAAGGAAAAATTAACTTATTTGAAAAGAAAATTAATAGGGAGTTTATACTTTAAAATTTAAGTAAAGGGACAAAAAAAACTTCCATCATCAAAACCTCAATTTAACATTAGAAACCATTTGATCGCCACTTGTGGGGACTTGTAATCACTCATGAATGATGAAATGCCCTATTCCTCTTGTTAAGGGGAAAGCAACTAAAATTGGACCAAATAAGGTGAAAATTTAAACTTAACACAGGCAACAATTCTTAATAGAAAGAATCTTTTGATCATACTTGGAGTCTTCTTCACCAGTAATCTCATATTATTTGGATATATTCTCGTAATGATCAAAATGCCCCGATTCTCATATTTTGTTTTTTTTCTTTTTCCAATTTACCCAAGCAACATGCCAAAAAATAAAACTAATGTGTTTAGACAAAATTCGCACTTATTGAAAAACATAAACATGAAGAGAACATCAAATAAAATAAACCATTCTCCCATCTCCCCGTAATGGGAGGATGAAAAAAGAAGATTGAATAAAAAGGCAGGGCTTTGAGAGAGAAGGCTGGTGCGGCTACAACAAAAGATGAGAGAGAGAGGAGGAAATCATCTTGGTGAGAAGACTCACAAAAAATGAGGCATTGAAGAACAATCCAGCACATTGAAAACACAAACTCCAGAATATAAAAAAAAAAAAAAGAAGGTTGTCGTTTTGAAATTGCCCTTGTTGAAGATCTAAAAGTATGGTGGGATTTTCCTTTTGTGCTCTCATTTCCGATGGCGTTTTAAGGAATGGCCTCTCCAGTGAACGGAGAAATCGTCATGGTTTGTAGGTTTGAATTTGAGCTCGATTATCACTGGAAAAAAACTCCTCTATTGTTTCTTTCATTTGGACTACATATGTGGCTGTACATATGGCACTTGAAAATCCTTGTGCGTATGTGGCTGTACATATGGCACTTGAAAATCCTTGTGCGTATGTGGATGTACATATGGCACTTGAATATCCTTGTGCGTATGTGGATGTACATATGGCACTTGAAAATCCTTGTGCATATTCCTGTGATTCTGATTTTTCATTCCATTTTCATAGCCTTTTAGTTGGAATGGGGGATGCATATTAGTTTTTGGCATAATGGAGTAATTCGTTTTGTTCTGTCGAGATGTTGTCTTTAATATGTTTCTGTACTTCTTGCATTGGCTTCAGATGAACCTGATGACTCAGTTCACATATTCACTGGTCATACTGGTACGGCACATTCTTGATTACTTTTCTGTACTCTCTATTGGAGTTTTTTTTGTTGTTTTTAAAATTTGATATTCTCCTCTATGTCCTCATATTCAGATTTCATTGACATTTGGTATCATACATTTACAATCAAACCGCTCAAGAAATGGTCCAGGTAAAGTCTTGACCGACTGCAGATATTGCTACTGAACAGAGTGTTGAGAGAATAGTGATTTGCTCTTTGCTTTTCTACATATCTTTGCTTTTTGTCTATTCGATATTAGGAAAATTCTCTTCATTCGTTATTCATTGCAAAACTGATTTCTCTTCTAATTTAAGTGTTAACGATATGATTGTGCTCCAGTTTGATGTTGCTATTTTCCTTTTCCCAGGTTGAGGCAACAAAGTGTTTAATCGTAAGATATGATGGTGCATTTGAGACTGAATAATGCTCTTTAGGTATGATGTTCTTGGAAAATTCATGCCCCTGATTGGGAAGGATTGGACACATACTTGAATAGCTCATTTTTCCCCAACAATTAAGGTATGTACAGAGATCTCCCTCCTATGCTAAGTTATTTTGTTCCCCTTACTTTACGTGGTGTAAGTAGGGAATTCGTACATTTTTTCAAGATACGTTGTGGTTGCTAAGTTATTTGACTCACTAATGAAGGAAAATGGGTACCAGCTGCTCTTTTTAAGTGTGCGTGCAATCGTACAAGCATACCTCACTAAGACTTTCCTATTTAATTTAAAGCAGGTTATCTAAGTTCATAGTTTTATTGTTCTGTTTATCTTTATCATAGTAAAAAAAGGTGTTGGGTATCTCTTTGAGAAAAATGTCTTCTTAAATTAATCTCAGGGACTGGCAAAAAAACAGGATGACTAAGTTTGTTTTGATACTTGCAGGATGGGAAGACCCTACCAACTGGACCTGTTATATTCCTCACTATACCGAGAAGGTGGCATTGCGGAAACTTTTAGCTCTCCATTTACAGCTTTTGTTTGTACATAATCTCTGACAGGGAGCATATTTTACTTGTGTTTCAGTGATAAGAAGAGCTCCACATGAATTCAAGATTGCTTATTTAGAGGTACACATAAAATGACATTTGTTTCTATGAATAAAGAACCAATTGCCCTTCTCAGTTTTTCATTAATTTAAGTGCTCTCCTCAAACGTTTCAGGATGTCAAGTCTCTTTTCCCTCCTGAGTACAATCATTTCTATGCTCGTTTTGGCAATAGAGACACCGATGAGCTCAGTTACAGAAAAAATGGCATCCCAAAGGGGAAAATATTCATCATCAACCCTAAGTTTTTCCTTGGACTTTTAGCAGTACACTTGTCTCTATTCTGTCTTCACTTCACCTCTTCCTTCTAAAATTGTTCCTTCATGTTGGCAGGGTGAAGTAACAATTAATAATTGCATTGATGCGAAATCGTATACGTTATTGCATACTCTGGCACATGACATGTTCCCGCCTACTTTATTGGTAGAACAGGTAATGTAGCATTCAAACCTTTGGATATGTTTGGTGGAGCTGTACTGAATTATTTTACAAGTAGAGGGAGGTCACAACTTTTTCCCCCAAAAAAATGCCTCTTGCTTATAAACTGCTTAAACACTATCTTATAAGCTCGGCCAAACAAATCCTAAGTATTCGGGCTTCCGCTCGTAGAACTGATGGATTCTCTCTTCTCTGCAGTCACTTACAGCTGATGTTCATGACCTGCAGGAAGATTACAACTCATGGAATTACTGGAAAATGCCGTTACCGAATGTTCATGACTAATGGAATTTTCAACTCTTGTCTTTACACAGCTGTTAGGAACGGAAAACCCACCGGTGATCAGGTAAACTAATTAATTTATTTTATTTTTTTACCATGAATATTCCATATATAACCAAAAAACTGACAATGGTGTATGTGCTTGTTTCTTCAATTGATTTTTGCAGGAAGGAAACACGATATTTTATGTATACCCTAAAGGTGTTCGGCGAGTTATTTTGTACACAAAGAAAAGATACTACAATCCAATGATTTATGTCACAGAGAATGGTAAATAATAGAAAATTTACCATTCTCTGTTTCACTTTCTCCATTCAATTTTAAACAATAAAATAATTAGGAATTATTTAAAATAAATGTTGATTTATTTGTTACTACAGGATATGTTCTCCACTCGTACATGTAATTTTCAGCATCACAGGGAGTGTATGTATGTGTTGCACAACTTGAACTGATCATGACTGGTTCAGATCATTTTAATAGGGATGGTAAGCAATGCATCAAAAAAATGTTGTTAACTGGTATGGGTTTTTAACCGGTGGATTATACTTGTGCGAGTGTGTTGAACTTTAGTTGTGAAAACTGCCTCTTAGGGATGGTTAGTTTTTTGGTAACTCTGGTTTGACTCTTAGCAGAAGTGGTTTAGGGTTTTGAACTTGTGGATTCTACTCGTGCGCTTGTGTTGGATTTTAGTTGTAGAAACTGCCTCCTAGGGATAGTTTTCCAGTATCTTTGGGTTGACTTCACACACGAGTTTATATGTCTGCCATAGAAATAGATTGTCAAGGCTAATGCTATCGTTTATGGACACGGTGTGTATGTTTGTTTAGTGGCAGTTTTAGGTGGACTTGAGCACACGAGTTCAGATGTCAGTCATAGAATGATAATGTTGTCATATAAGGGGAGAAACATTCGTTGAATCATTTTTCAATGATAATTTAACGAAGTTATTCGCCGAGTGATTGCTGCAAAGGAAGCTCATTGTCCTCTAGACTGATTGCTTCCTTGGGGGTTTTTTGGGGCACCCTGAAGCCTTTCAAAGTTCTCACATAATTGCTATGCATGCTTCGAGTTATGTGTTAATACAAACTTGGAGAGCTTGTGACAGAAGAGATAGTATTAATGCATCTTATTTTCACTGGTTTTGAAACAGGATTCTTCCAGAGGATATTTAAAGCTGCTGCTTCTGATTACTACTTCAGATGGCAGTGGACATGGTGGATCTATACAGAGGTCTATTTAGTTCTGTGTAAATTCAGAAGACTTGCATATAGCTTGTGTACCTAATTCACGTTGTTAAGTTGTTTATTTCGTGCAGTAATAGAGATCTTTCCATGATCTTGGATGCTCTGTTAAAGACAAGATCCAAGACTGTTTTGGTTGATATAATTAACAAAAATGCTATTGGTTTTTTTTAAATAACTTCTAGGGCTTCCTGTTTTCTTCTTTTCAGTTTCCACTGAATTTTTATCCATATTTTTGTTCCCAATCTTAATATTGCTACGATTGACATGTTCTTTGATCTTTTAGGGCTGCAAATGTTGCTCAATATGTTGAAAAGGTACATAAAGGATTTTCCTAAGATACCAATCCTCCGCAAGCTTATGAATGTATAGAATGAAGTTTCTATAGTTAATATTCTTGGCTATGGTTGTTTTTATTTGTATCTATTCAGAGTATAATTTGATAACTGCATGCATTGTGGCCAGTGGTTGTCCTCTTTTAAATGGAGGGAAATTTAAAAGTTGAAAACTGGAAATCCAAAGTAAAAGCTTAGTTTGTTCACGGTTTCTAAGCTTGCCCTTTTAAACAATTGGGGATGAGTTTGTAGGTTTTCATGTGAAGGCCAGTAAGATAGTGCACTCTTATTGTCAAGAGGCTCATTCCTAGCTCAAATATTAGTACATTGATCCTCTTGTCATATCTGGGCTGTTGTTTAAGTCTTTTACTTTATTCAAAGTGGGGTCAGTAATTAGTCACTAAATTCACTGTTACATTTATAATGATGCTTGGATATTGAGTACTAATATTTTGTTGTTTTTATTTTAGAGCTGCGCATGAGACTGGTGCTGCAATTGCAATTGTAAATATTGGTAGCTGATAAAATCGTGCCTTTACGAATCACTGATTGACTTGGCGAGGTTGGTTTCCAGTCAGACCCTTCGATAACCCCACTTTGATTATCATAACCTGTTTTGCAGGGCTTTTGTTTCTTGGTTTTGGATTCTATGACCGTGCTCTTTCCTATCCGATTTTCGTTTATTTTCTGGTTTCTTGTCTAGATTCCTTGAGAGGGATTCTATGGGTTGGTTTTTGTTCTGCCGTTGATTTGCTGCATGCATACTTAAAGGCCTTTTGATGAACCATTAGAAGTAATCGATACTTCCATAGTGAATGGTAGCTCAGACCTACAAAATGATGATGAATTGTTATTCGATGATAATGAGAATCAAAGTGATTGTTCCCGTGAAGATGATTATGATGAGGAATTTTG
>JAUOBV010000003.1:8714557-8724742 GCA_032360425.1 Rubia occidens
TTATTGACTATGTGCTGAAATAACCTTGTCTTTTATATTGGAAGTGCATATATAACCCTTACTTTATTGAATATGTGATGAAATAACCCTGTATAACTGTGAGAGGTATTTCGGCCAAAAAATAGATTTTAATTCAAGGGTATTTTAATCATTTTCTTTTTTCTCTTCGCAGGAATTTACGCAGTCAACGCCGAAAAGTTAGACTTTGTTTATATCGGCACAATTTTTCAAAAGTTAGGGTTAGATTAACACATACAATAATAAGTTAGGGTTATTTTTGTACTTTTTGAGATTGCAGTGTTATATTGGCACTTTCAGCCTAAAGTCAGGGTTATAAATGTAAATATAGACTGCAAATTTAAAAAGGTTTATTCCTACAAACTTTGGGCTAAGAATGAAAGTATGTAGTACGATTTTTCTACTCTGTCTCCAATAGTCTAAAGTTGTCAATTGCAACCCCGGCAATATTGTATCGCACACTATAAGCTTCGTCGCTTGCACCTCAGGCTCAGGTAACAGTTTGCAGGTGCATCAATTCTGCAGAAGACACCTCTAAGTAGTATATTCAGCATTAATTTTTACATAATCATAGCTAAGGTCACAGCCCCAAGCGACTCCATTCCCAGGACCATCACCTGTTTTAATTCACAAAATAATGATAATTAATAAGTTTCCCTTCTAAATCCAATGGTGTAAACCGGAGACAGCACCGACAGGCATATTAACCAGGATGTGAACGATGCCCAAACCAAACCCGCAGCAACCAAACATCTAATAACAAAATGCAGACACCAATGCATGTTCAATATACATGGCTAAAACATACCGACAGAAACATGAATTTCAACCGAGCCATGGATATCACCAGCCTTTCTGAGATAGTCACTTGCAGCAGCCCTACAAGATTGTGGATTTTGAGGATAGAAAAAATAGATGAGCTCAATATACAAGATAGACAAAAAGAAGCTGAAATAAGTGGTAAGGTGTATGAAATTTTGAGGAAGACCACTGAGACATTAGTAAAAACAAGCAGTAGAACTACTTTTGACAAATTTATACTGTGGATGGATAGCACCAGCAACTTTATCCATGGTTCATTACAAACATCATGCCTACAGTGAACGGACTGTTAAATGACATTTTTACCTGTCGAATGAGAGGGGTTGACCCCCTTCCATAAGTAAAATCTCTCCAAGAGATATACGGAGCTTGTTTGGGTCAAATGAAACTCCTGCATAACCAGCAGCACAAGCAATGCGTCCCCAATTTGGATCTCTACCATAAACAGCAGCCTGTAAAAACATAGTAAGAGCTCTTCTTTTTCCATTTCTTCTTTTTTCCTCTCTTTTTGCAATGCTAAACAAAAATTTTGTATGTTTCAGGAATTTCTTAAAGTTTACTCTCTACCTTTGTAAGTGAAGATGAAGCCACAGACCGAGCGATTTTGGCTGCTTCAACTTCGCTCTGCGCGCCATTTACGCTGACCTACAATCTACTTCAGTTAGATTTCCTGACCTTTAAAACAAGAAACATCAGAATGTAAATCTCATCCGAGAGTGACAGAATGTCATTCCACATGTTGCATCGTTTAATGAAACAAACATAGACCTCAAATAAAAGCAAAATCACTAAGATATATTTGAATACACAACAGCAGTCAATTGAAAAGACATGACAGCTGTAAGTTGGCCACCTTAATTCCAATACCAATGTAATGAATAATAATCTTTTTGAGGGCAAATGCCAATTCAGCTTGTTCTTAGATAAATGACACGGACCTCAATCAAGCATGTTGCTCCTTCTCCATCCCAAGCTATTGATTTTGCAAGACTTTGCATTACCTGGAAAGGACATTAAAGAACCTCAATAATCTTTGCAGTTAGCATATATGTAGCCAGAGCACAGTGGTGAACTGCAGAGCCACGTAGATACAACATATTGCAGAATTAAGGCGAGCATTTGCTACTGTTACCGCATCAAGGCACAGTTGTAGATGTTCTGATTCTGAACAGTTTAATGAAGAAATAGTGTTCGACCCCGAAAGCCCACTTGCCAAGGCAATCACGGCATCATTAGTACTTGTATCTCCATCTACCTGAAATTAGATGGTTGAGCTTCTGAGTTTCCAAGATCAGGTGCAACCAGAAAAACTATGAGAAACTTGATACGAAACTTTATTAGAGAGTTCAATGGAAAATTCCAAGGCCAGTTTTTAGAGCATCACCACCAGACAGAAAGAGAGACTATATTTTAAGCACAAAATGCAGCCAAGAGACACTAAATAAGCTTGGCCATCCGTTGGCACTAGGCCCACCTTTATTGGTTGAAATTCGTTGTATATTGGTTGTGTTTTGGATCCTCATCTTTAATGGGTATTGCATCTTTTTAATAATCTCACTCTATATTACTCAGTCCAACAATTTTCTATCCTTTCAAAAAAGAAAACTATATCTCAACAGGAGCAGCGGTAATAGTAGTTATCTTCACCACTACTTTTGTTATTGGAAGCAGTTTCTGCCAGAGAATCACCATCAAAGCCAAATCAACACACAAAGGTAGAAGTGGCAGTCTGAACAAGAGTACAGAAACAAGATAAACAGATAAATCATAGTGTATTATATACTTACTGTAATTTGGTTGAAACTCCGGTTTACAGAAATCAGCACCATCTTTCTCCAAATATCACTTGTCACACATGCATCAGTTGTTACAACCTAAGGAAATTCCACCATGGAATAGTAAGAACATTGATTTCGGTAAGGATGACATGAAATAGTTTAAGAGATGTACTCCTAGCATCGTTGCCATGTTGGGATGTATCATCCCTGATCCCTTCGCCATCCCCCCAACTCTCACACGAATCCCTCCAATCTGAGCAAACAGAGAACAGGTTGATGTGCACCATTTGAAAATGCACGATCAGTACAGGATTGCAAGAAAATTTATATTAACAGAGAGGACAGCGTAAACATATAACTGTATGCACCTCTGACTCAACAGCAACACTTTTGCTAACAAGATCAGTGGTGGTTATTGCTACAGCTGCAGAATCCGCCCTGTAATACCACTTAAGAGATTCACTGAAGTCGAGATAAAATAGGTAGACTATACAAGGGAAGTAAAGAGCAAAAGAGCTTTAAGTCAATAATAAAACACAAGACGCGGACAAACTAAAAAATCCTAAAGAAAATTGTAAAGAGCAAAGCGGAAAAACAGTTAAGGGGTCAAGAAACATGAATTTTAGGCAACCTTGAAGAGAAGGGGATCAGAGGGTGTTTTCAGGCAGAGTAATCCAAGTCAGTACAAAAAAAGGAGTAAATATAACAAAACATACCCCTTAGTGGTTGATGACAATGAGTCAACTAGTCTAGGAAGTGATTGCAGAAGAGCATCCTGCAAACAAGACAATTATAAGCTTCTGTAGTTTTACAAATTTATAGAAGCTCAACATTAATAACTAGCCTTTCTCCCACTATGTACAACATCATTAACATAACAAAAATATGATGAAACAAAATTTATTAAAAATAATCTATTGACCCATTCACCTTCTTTATTCTGTGGCCAATTACACCAGTGGATTCAATCAATACTTCCCCGGGTTTGAGACCAAGTAGCTGCAACATTTAGAATTCTAGCATCATGAACATAATGATATTACAAATAACCAGAGTGTACTGAACCATTACCTTTTCCAGGGCATTTGAACAGTCAATGACATCCTGGTACCCTGCATCTCCCTGGAAATAAATTTTAGCATCTTTAGTCACATGGAATAAAGTAACTATATTTTGTCCAACCAAATAAGTAGTTAGAAACTTGAACTGTGGCGCTCAATTTAGATGATGCGACAAAACAGTACAAGCTCATTTCCTTTTACAGGACAGATTGACGTAAATTGTCAAGGACTGCTAAGCAAAATAACCAATAGCCTTGATAAACTGGGAAGCCCGACTATGTATAGAACTTACAGTAGCAGCATTTGCTTGGCCAGCATTGATCAAAACTGCACGAGCCTGTAATTTTTGTCCAGAAAGTCATAAGGTAATGCTTTTAAAAACTGAAATTCCTACATTGAAAATTATGGTTATAGACATGCCAATCTCAATAACAGTTTAACATGGGAAGCAACAGATTCTCTGATAGAAATTTCTGCATCTAATCTCAATACCAGTAGCTTCAGAATCAAGAAACCTCAATGACGAGCAGAAACCCCATATCACTACAATTTGGGAAATTCAGAACCATTATGTATCTTCCAGGCTAGCAGAAATCAATTAAGACGGGTCAGCTATGGTTAAGATTTTTGTTCATATCAAATTTTCCACATCACCCGTTTGATTGCAGAGATGAAGGACAAGCGGAAGCAATTCCGCTCATCTATCTACCTGAAATTCTCTTACTTATGACTAGGAAGATGCCTAAAATTTCAGGCCAACTAAGGGAGCATAATTGAGAAGTAGCGCAGTATCTATCGGCAACCTTAAAAGACCTTAATAAAAAGGAATGCTAAACTGTCATACATACTGTTGTTGAGCTTTCTAATACTTTCTTGCAATATAATACTGGCGCAGCTGCAACCACATTTTTGGTGAATGCCCCTGCAAGGTATAGATACGAAGTTCATCACTCAAACACACGAATATTCTCCATTGCAAGCAGTATTGTCTTGTTATTTTCCAAAATGCCATCCACAAATTTATAAACCATAATATACCAGCAGCAACGACATCTACATCGCAAGTGATAAGCACTAGATCAGGCTTCTCCCCCACTGCACGAAGACCGCCATACAATCCAGCAGCCTTGAATCCTTTTGCAGCCGCAACTCCACCTGGAATCTACACATTCAAAGGCCCGAGGTTGTTCAAATACTAACAATCACTGCCTCTAATATTTTCCTCTTTCTAGTCAAAACCAATGCGTGCAGACAAAATCACAAATTATAAACACACATTATGAATAAAGTGATCCTATATAAAACTAGCAATAATTCATATCGCAACTTTATTTCAACAAGCATTCAGTTGTAAAAGTAAAAAAGGACTGGTAATCAATTCAACGTAGTACCTGCTTATAAGGTCCTTCAGGCAAGAGCATGGGCGTGGCCGGAATGTAATTTGAGGCATCCTTCACGTTTACTGAAGCTGTAGCCATTACTCTAAGCTCTCGGCGATGGTTAACCGTCAATCTGCCATTCTGCGCAAACAAGTAGCCACAGCTTCCAGTGAGATTACAGAATGGAAATGAAATGTGACAAGAAGCTTTGATCAGTAGAAACGGACCTTGAACTCACTGTTAAGTTCACTGAATTGAGAAAATCGGATGCGCACGTAGGCATGGTGAGGAATGCACAGAGACATTGTTAGGGTTTAAGAGTGAGAAGGTAAAATGGAGGGAACGGCTTACGAGTTTTTCTAGTTACTGACTAGAATAACTACAGATCAGCCCACATTTAACGCTTAATGACAGAGTTCCTCTTGTTAACGGGGACTGACTTATTAAACTTTTTCCCCCTCTCCTTTTGTTGGGTTCCGTGGTCATAAAAAACAGATTTGCAGACTCTTACTCGTTTGAATGTTTCAGATCGATTACACTGATCGCTCAAGTATATTGTTCTTTAGATCGTTTATATGAGTATCCTTTGAAGTTGGGTTATAGACAACTTCACGGACAAAACACTTATTTTAAACATGGATAGATAAGCACTTTTGTGCGAGGATCGGTGCTTCTACTGCGACTGGCTTGTTGTCTCAAGTTAGTGGAGTTAGTTCGGTGAGTTTGGATCAAACTTGTTGAACCCCATCACAGTAGACGATCATTTATCATTCACCTACTCATTCAAATGTCACTTAAGTTGTTGTTTAGAATTTTATAGGTATTGTCTTTGTGCAAAAGGGATCATCTCATATTTGTTCCAGGTGATTTCAAAATGTAGGCATTTTTGCCCAATCTTATATATGAAAGGGGTTGGATACTTTAACATCCCGTCATTGACAGTTTAATTTATTTTTTTAAATAGGGTGGTTGTTTTGTCAAAAACTCTAAATTTCATTTACTCCCTCTATTCCAGTTAAAGTTGCAATTATACTATTCATTTAATCAAATTGACTAATGTAAACTATAAAATTCTATTAATATATAAGTAATGATATTATCTTGTGGTATAGTGTTTAATTCGTCTTAATGTGTATTCTCTGAATACTGATTTTTTTATAATTTTTAATTGTACACAATTAAATATATTAATGGCTAAACGTTTTTTAAGTTAAATGTCAAAAGTCAAAGTTTGCAGTTTTAGATGAGACAAAAAGTACTACTTCCTCGGTTCAAAACTAGCACTTTACCAATTTGCAAGTTGAAAGATATGAAGAGAATGAATAAAAGATATCCCAAAGATTAATAATGAGTCGATGATGATATTCATCTTTTGCACTAAAATGAAGTATTCCTTCCCCCATTCCTCCGTCAAATTTTTTATTTTTATGAAAATTATTATAAGGCATAAAAGCGATTTGAGAAGACAAGAAAATCACATATATTATTTATTATTAAGACAACAAAGTAACACCAAATAATTCATACAAACCAATAATAGGAGAATGAAATGAGTATAACGATTTTAGTAAAACATACTGTATTAGTATATTACAACAAAAAGCCTGACAGGTTTAGAAAAACAAAAAAAATAATCAATATAGTGAGTCTGTTAGAACCGATCAAATTGTACTTCACAACATTGGATTATGCTTCCTTTACTTGAGTTTGTTAGAGCCTATCTAATTATAATTGATAGAATTTTAGATTATAAAAATATCGAAATGGATGCCATAAAATCTTTTTTTTGTTAAGCGATATTCTCATTCTCATTAGTTTGAAGGTAGTTGCATCATTGTCAGATTAGATCCGCACAACCCTTATCTAACAATTAGAACTAATCTTCCCAACTTTGAACAAATGATTGTAACATTAGTAAAAGGAAAGAAGTGATCTACAGAAGACGTTTGGACAGAAACGTTGAGCAGAAGAAGAGCATTCGTATGCACAAATAAGGTCAACAACCCTCTTACCTACATTACAACAAATTTATCATCATAAACATCTTAAGTTGAATCAATCACACATCGAAATCCTCGAGGGTAAAGTATGTGCTTTAATAGGCTGAAATATCTTCGGCTCTTCCAAACGTTAACCGCACCAACCAACTGTTTTATTTACAGTAAAACCATATCCTGATTGCTCTTCATTTGATTGAGATGGAGGCGGCACCCGCGGTCTGGCTGGATCAACAAATATTACCCAGCCATCCAAGTAGTGGCCGCTCATTTCTTCTCTAGCCTTCTCAGCTTCTTCTAAAGTTTCGTAAGTAACAAACCCGAACCCCTTCGATCTACCAGACTCTCTATCCTTGATAAGTTGAGCTGCGAGGGGGAAAGAGAATCAAGAGATGAACAGAATTAGCATCTACAAGGGCAGTGCTGAAACATCTAAGCGAATCGAGCGATTGAAGAGGGAAAAGCTTCACCAGAAACCAGCCTGCCAAATTTCGAAAATGCATTCTTGAACGACTCGTCAGTTGTGCTTCTTGAAAGGCCTGCATCATGTTAAACCAGGACCATTCACATTAACGTCATATTCTTTTCGCCTAATTTAAATTGAACTAGACCGAGGGATAAATAAGTGTAATGAATCCAAATTAGTAATGGTAGGACAAAAGTGAAATAAAGTTCATCAAATCAATATTTACTGAACTGAGCTGAAGTCACCAGATCTCAAATATAGGCAGAAATCGAAAAGAAAGAAAGATGCTAATCCCCTGGACACAATTCAAGGGTATTGAAAACTTACAAAGAGTGTTACTTTTCGAATACAGAAATCTACGAGAAAAACTTCTCTCGAATATACTGCAACAATTTACCGCCACTATGAGTTCCACAACGAATCACCAACACATGAAGAGGCGAATTTAAAACTCTAGACCATTACAAGTGAAGGGAGAAGGAGGTTGCAATTTGCAAAAGTTAACCCCATAGGATCACGTTATCAGTTTTCTACAGGCATTTTTAGCTCCACCACAACAATTCCTGGGGTAAAATCTCTGAGGCCTCAGCAGTGCAAATTCAGTGTAAGTGCCTAAGACTAAGAGTGATTCTACTCAGCATATTGGCACAAGAACATCCGGACATATAGACCATAATGACGAGCATGTATAAAGATATAATAGGCGTACCGCTGACGTAGAGTTTCGGGGAAGCGAGGGTCGAATTCAGACGAATTGAGCCGGCGCCGGAACGAAGATTAGAAGAGAGTTGCGGCGCCGATGAGGTCAAAATGCGACGAAATCCCGCAAACGCCATTTTCAATTTGGTTCGGCCGTTGTATTTGCACCTCTCTAGAACCCTACTCAATTATCCTTATTTTAAGAAAATTAAATTATTTTTAGCCTAGGGAAAGGATATGGAATAGTGGAACTCCCTGATATAGTTCTAGTATAATTTACGGAAATGAAGTGACTATGATAAAAGATAACGACCTTTAATTGAAAAATCTTTTTTCTTAAAATTGAATACAAGTGAGCTATAAAATTGTAAACCTTTTGTACTCTGTTATGATTAGATTTTCTTCTTTTGTACTCTATTCTTCTTTTACTTGAGGTCAAGATTTTCTTTCTATTGTTTTCCAGCCAATATTTTAAATTATTTTTTAAAGCATCATTAATGTATTGACGTGTCTCACACAAAATGAGATGAATTTTTCACGTTATAGATAAGCTAAATCTTTTGCGTGATAGATATGCTAGGAATGTAAAGAGAAATGAGAAAGGGACATTCCATTGATTCAGCAAAAATGTTGCGACCACTGAGACAACCCCACAGGCTAAAATTTTGAGTCTCTTTGGTACAATAGTAGATGATCAAGATTTTGAATCTTTCGCAATGATAGTATTGGGTTTACAATATGAGTTACAAAACAATAATAGGGGGAGACTCGGCAACCTAACAAAACAAATAAAGAACTCTGACAAATAGTTAAAGAAATAGCCTTGAAAATTTCTGGCCGGACTTATCACATTTCAATTATAAAAACCATGCAAATACTATAATGGCACTTTTGTCTTTAAACTTTTGGTACATGCAAGCAATAACGCAGAGGACTAGTAAACAAATAATCTCAAAAGTACTCGATATGGCTAGAATTGACAAGGTAAAAGGAATATTTGCGATTCCTTCCTTCATATCCATTAGTAACAGGGTTCATGATTGTAGCCCTTTTTTTCTCTAATCAAATGTACTCCGGCATAAGATAACTTGCATAGAAGATTAGCCCAAAACAAGGTCTCTATTGTACAAACACCAGAGCTCAACACACTTGAATGCAACATAATATAATTCAATCTACTACCAGAGTTGATTCAAGTATAGAAACGAAAGGCTGGATTTCAAATTGCAATCTGAAACTCACAAGTCGCAAGCAATAAATGGAGGCAGAATTGAAATATATGTAGCACAGAAAGCAATTCAGTAAAACTGTCCTCAAATGTCAGCATCTTTGCCTCACTCATTATCCTAGTGTCATGATTTATTTCTAAAACTGATATATACATTCATGACAGTAAAGCAGGTATTGCTGGAAAGGGATAAAAGTAAAGAAAAAAAAGGTACAAGGTCTGAGAAATAAAAGGTCCGCGTGCCCAAAGATGATTGTTACTGAACCAAGAAATCTCACTAGGATATGCCACACTGAGCGATGCCCTCAAGAGACCAGCTGCAGCATAACAATCAAGATGGACAACTTCAACAACATAAAATAAACATAACTTTCCAATACTGACACCACTGAAGCACTACAAAAAGAATAACCATGATTTTTGTTCGTATGGTCTGCAATTTGCCTCCAGCATGGATTTGTCATTATCGATCAACCTCAAGGTGTTGAGCCAGAGGTTCCATGCTTTGTACAAGATGAACAAAGGCACTAACTCACAAGCCCCATGGCATTTTTTCACAAAATTTCGGGTTTACATCATTTCAACAACCTTCAAATCATGAGTCAGGGGACCAGGATATCTTCTGGCAAGCTTTACATGCGCCCAAATTAACACTGCAAATCCTTTTCCAGCATAGTTGTTCCCTTGAAAACGGTAAACTGGATCTCCTTGGTATAACTGGACACCTGCATGACGGA
>JAUOBV010000003.1:8978089-8990284 GCA_032360425.1 Rubia occidens
TGAATAAGTAATCCAAGTACTTGCCGACTTCTTCTTAAGTTCTTCATCATGAAGGCGATCAATCAAAGCATTCAATGTAGCATCTCTAAGCTTCATTCTTGACCTTGTCATAGGTGCAGCTATGTCACTTAGAGGATCACGAACATAACCCTTGAATGTTTGATCAGGACGTGGAATGTCTTCACTTATGGTGGTAGTCGTCTCAGGATTTCCATCAACCATATACTCCAAGGTTTCCCCATCTCCGAGAAACCCCCTCTGTAACCGCTTGGCGCCTTCCTGGCTGGTCAATCATTGTCACTGTGCTACGGAGGTACCACTCCATGTATTCCTGATCCAGTGTATATGGATCTGCTACTCCGAGGATCGGGGATACGTAGTCTGCCCGCTGCTCCTATGCCTGAACATGCATGCTCAGTACAATTTGCCAATCCATATTTGACCTCCCCTGACGGTCTGTTGAATGTAGAGTTTTTGGGGCCTGTTTCGACACCAACTGCAAAGGTACTGGTTGGATGAAGCCAAACTGCCTGAGTATACGGTGAACATGATGACCCTCGACCATGTGTCAGCGAATAAGGTTGACAGTCAACATCCAGTTGTTCCTACCGGCTGTACAATATGGCGGGAGATGTTGTATGACATCTTCAGAGTATGGCTGCCAAATGATCTGGACAAAAAAAGAACAAGTTTTAACTAATCTGAAAATCAATAAAATTTCAAGTCACTGGTACAATGAAAACCAAACTATCGTATACTTGACTATCGTGGAGAGCTGTGAGCTGATCATGGTGCACTTTGAGCACATGCATTGGTGATCGTGATAAATTATTCCGGGCTCTCCACCTGCGCAGGACCGAGTGAAGAACATTAGTTATTGTAGTTAGGAAAAGGTTGTGAATAGTTTATTTTCAGTTATTGAATACAAACCTGGACCCAACACCACTCATATTGTCGGTCAATGGAAGTCGTCCGGCGGGACGAATGGTCGGTATTCTCTCCCACGCCCACAACTAGCAAGGAATAAGAGGCATGAATATATAACGTCAACTCTGAATATGAAAATGTGACAAAACTAAAAAGTTTTAATAGCAATGTTACCTGTAGGAGGACAACTAGGCTGGATATGGATTTCGTCTAGGGAATTGCGGCGTCACATAAGCTCATGTATAAGTGTACCAGAATGGCACTTCCCCAACTAAACAGTTGTGCCGCATCTAAGCCCATGATCGGCGACAATTACAGGAGAGGGATCTGAGACCCCGACGTGTCAGACATAAGCATTCCACCAACCAAGAGTAGAATGAAGGGTTTGATGAGTAAAATTATGATTTTACCCCTGGGCATATTGGAATAATATAGCACGTGTCGGTCACGTGCGCTTGTATTGACGGAAAACTACCCGGAAATGATTTTGGGGACAAACAAATCATTTTGGGTTTGTTAGATGCCGGATGTACACAGTTTTGCGAATGAGGACCAAAAGATGGTATTTCAATATATGTTGAGGACTAAAAAACAATTTAGTCATAATATAATGTCTTGCAATTTACATATGTTTGTTTTCATAATATGGAAGATGAGTGATTTGGTAGTTACGTGTGGTGTAACTCATATGAGTCATATCCATATAATGTATGGAAGATAATGTCTTACAAGTTACATACTCCCTCTGGTTTTTTAACATTGGCCTCGTTTGACCGTAATTTTTTTCATGGCATCTTTGACCATCGATAACTTTTGTTATATGTAATAATAGACATCATGTGAGATATTTTTGGATTCTCCGTAACGTGTAGTTTCTGAAAAGTAAAATTTTATCGTTTGTTATTAGACACAACTAAAGTTATCGGTGGTCAAACATGACTTGAGAAAATGTCCAAAAAAGGAGGACAATGTTAAGAAACCAGAGGGAGTATATTTGTGTCCATTATATAGAAGATGAATGATTTGGTAGCTACGTGTAGTGTAACTCATATCCATATATCGTATGGAAGATAATAGCTTGCAAGTTACATATTTTTATGAAGAAGATGAATGCTTTCTTGTTGTTACATAAAGTGTAATTTTGGCTTGCAAGTTATGAAATTATCAATTGATTTCTCACAATTGTATTTAATTGGTGAGTTAGACAATTGAGAAGTTATAAACAAGCCTTATTATCTCCTTTCATACACACAAAAATTAATCCTATCACATATTAAGGCCCTGTCCAGTTTGGTTTAATTTCAGCACATTTTAGCATCAATAAACTAAATTCATCACTAATAAACTAAATTCAGCACTAATAAACTAAATTCAACACTAAAATAAAAGTGCTAAAATAACCTTAATTTTAGGCTGAAGTGTCAATATAACCCTGCAATATCAGAAAGTGTCAAAATAACCTTTGACCTCGCTGACTTTTTAGTCAACCATTTTACTACCGGATTTTGTTGAAAAGACCATTTTACCCTTAATTAAAATTTGAAAATCCTCATCGTTTTCTTTCTTCCCTGTTTCCTTTCTTTGTTCTTGTTCTTCCCGCCGCCGCTTCGTTTTCATTCTTTGGATTAAATTGAAAATCCTCTCGTTCTTTGGAGGGGTGGCAGTGGGAGGGGGAGATCAGGAGGCGGGGCTAGGGCGGAGGAGATTTGGAGAGGTGGCAACATGTTACCGGCGCTCATTTTCTGGATCTGGACATCAACCCGTAGAAATAATATGACGATAGATCTTTGAACATTAACATTTGTTTGCATTGATCATTGTTAATTTCCTTTTGGTTGGGAGGACAAAGATTGGATTTTGATTGTAGGCTCGAAATGGGTTCGAGCAGCAACAAGGAGAATGCAGCTCCGTCGCCGTCGTCATCAGAATAGTTGCTGGCGTCGGCAGCGGTCCAGAGGAGCCGATCCTACAGAAAAAGTGAACGAAGAAAGAAGGAAAACAGGGAAGGGTTCCAATCTCCCTGCCTTCCTTCTCGGAGCAATGTCGGCCCCCAGGTTAGTTGATCTTTCCCAATTGGTGTATGAATTGAAGTAATGCTTAATGGGTTTTCTTTGATTTTGATCATTTGTATTCAAAAGCTTTTCTTTTTGCTGGTTCATTCCTTAATTTTGGTAATGATATATTATTTTCTTTACTGTTGCTAATCTGGGTATGTTTTAGAGTTTTTCCGGCAGTGGCGGCAGAGGATTCCGGCAGCCGAGCAAGCAGTGAAGAAGAAGATAAGGGTATTTTAGGTATCAATTTTTTAACTTCTTAATCAAGGGTATTTTTGTCATTTCATTTATTGTCATTGTTGGAATTTCATGAGTCAACACC
This sequence comes from Rubia occidens, assembly GCA_032360425.1. Lineage (NCBI taxonomy): Eukaryota > Viridiplantae > Streptophyta > Magnoliopsida > Gentianales > Rubiaceae > Rubia > Rubia occidens. The sequence continues at coordinate 8,981,393 of JAUOBV010000003.1, forward strand.
ACAATTGTTTTTGAAAGTTATGGTTAGATTGACACATACAATAATTAGTTAGGGTTAAACTGACACTTTCTGAGATTGTAGGGGTTATATTGACACTTTCAACCTAAAGTCAGGGTTATAAATGTATTTATTCCAATAAAAAATTAATTAATAAATATTTATTTGGGTTCTTAGTTCTCATTGATTGAATGATAAGTTTAAAAGTAAGACATGTTACGAATACAATATCATTTTTATTATTTTTGAAAATATAAACTACCAATAAATTCAGTTCAGCACCAATAAACTCAATTCAACAATAATAACATAAAGCACTCAAAATATTTCTCTTTTTCTAAGTTTTTGCCAAGTTTCGGTGATATGGAAAGATTCACATTCAAGTTCGCCGAAATCTATACCTTTGGTGTACAATGCCAATTTCAAAGTCGTTATATCTTGAGAAATGTGTACTTATTAATTTCAACATTTGAGGGAGAGTGAATACACTTTAAGAAAATTGTCCAACGGTCTTAACCATTTTTTTCTTCTAATTTGGTAGAACAAAGACAAGACAACGGTGCGAAACCCTCAACATGAATCTGAAGGTTACTTGGTTGCACATCCACATGACAACGATCAAGTCAAATCGTACAGGTAGTTGACATAAATAAATTAGCGAAGTGCGTGTTTAACCCTATATTTTGGGTGAACGTGTATAAATGACCTTGTAAAATCTGAAAGTGTAAAAATAACCTTGGAAATCGTTGACCAAATTGTCAATAACAAATTTAGTCAGAAATTAGGGAAATGACCATAATACCATCGAGTTAAAAAATAAAATAACATGAAAAGACAAGAATAGCCCTCCCTACTTTCTTCTTCACTCAACCTCGCCTCTCTCACCCAATTCTCACCTCTCTCACCCTCTCTCTTTTCTTTTCACCCTCCATCTCTCCGCCTGACAACCATCAACGGTGACATTATTTCACCGTCGCTCAACCAACGACGGTGATGACCCCCACCTCGACCTTCTCTTCACCGGCATCGGCGCGCTCCGTTTGTGAATTGAGTGAATTTGAGTGGATTCGAGAGGTGAGCGGAGATATGGTTTCTGGGTTACGGGCGGGAAAGCATAGTGGATTTCTATGACGTCGACGAAGGGAGGGATTTGTGCGGAGTTGGGGTTTCTGGGAGGCGGGGCATGGTTCTGGGAGATGGGGCTAGTGGCGGAACAGACAATAGTAATGGCGATGGTTTTTTTAGGGGAATTGAGTGACGCCAACGAACTGAGGGATTCGAGTGGAGCTTGGATTTCTGGGTGACGGGGTGTGGTTCCGGGAGGCAGGCTGGCGACAGAGCAGATTGAGGTAGAGGCTAGTGTTTCTGGGCTAAGAAGAGGTTGTGGCTAGGGAGAGGTGGTTTCTGGGAGGCGGGTCTGGTGGTTCCGGATGGCAGTTGGTGGACGAAGGTCTAGCAACGGAGGCACGGACGCTCAAAGGCACGCGTCATGACGGCGGAGGCACGGAAGCACAAAGGCACGCATCACGGCGACTGAGGCACGACGGCAGTGGCATGTGGTGGCCGTGGTGTGTTTGGAGAAGTAGAAGAAGAAGAAGTCGAGGGGGTAGAATTGTCATGGCAATTGTAATCTTAAGTCTAGGGGTATTTTTATCTTTTCATTATTAGTCAACGCTGAACTTACATTGGTCAAAGCCGAAAATGGGCCAAATGGGTAAAATTGCAAATTTTGACTAAAAGATAGGGTTACTTCTACACTTTCAAATTTTACAAGCTCATTCATGCACTTTCTCAATCTTATAGGGTGACTTTTCCCTAAATTAAATCTTGTATCATTACTAGAGTAGCTATATCATATTCCTTGTCTCCCAGCATAAACTGCAGTTGTACTATTCATTTGGTTAAAATTAATTACTCCCTTCGTCTCATTTCAAACTGCACACTTTGACTTTTAGTAGTTGACTCAAAAAATATTTGATCTTTAATATCTTTTGTTAGGAATAACAAAAACTTGTGAAAAATTGATATTTTGAAAATATAAGTTATAACGAATGTAACAAGGTATCACTCAATAGTATTTGTACTTATAAAGTAATTCAATTTTATGGTCAAAGTTAAGAAGTTTTGACTAAATGAATAGTTAAATTGCAGTTAAAATGGGAGAGAAGGAGTAATTCTAACAATAAAATTCCATTGAAATATAAGTAAGGATATTATTACATGGGATAGTGTCATATTCGTATTAATGTATATTTTCAGAATATTAATATTTATAATTTTCAATTGTACATAATTAAAAATATTAATGATAAACGTTTTTTGAAATAAGTGTTAGAAGTCAAAGTGTGGAAGAAGAGAGGGAGTATGTGAATCGGGAGCATTGCAAAGCAAGAAACATCAATTGTGTAGTACTAAAAGTATTTTACCTCAACATAAAAATTGAAGCAGAGAAGAAGATTAAAGCAGAGTTGAAAGGCTAAGAAGGTTATTGAATGAAAACACAGCAAGGGAAGAAGGCAGGCTACATCCCAAAGCTGAAAGTAGCAAACGTGAAAGAGTAGCCTAATTGCAGTGGCAGTATGTAAGGCAATTTTAAGAAGTGGGGTTCAAACTTAGGATAGTCGAGCGTTCTTCAGAGTGGTGGGCACCCTCATATGTTCGCATTGTACATTGTCCAAGTTGAGGTTGTACAATGGCAGATTGGTCAGTCTTGAGATGAGGTTGGACCAATTCCCACATCTTTATCTTCTGAACCTGCATTTCCTGGCATTAATGGAGCTTCAGGAAAGCGTTAAATAAAGGGAGTGGAATGTACCAATATCCATCTATTCAGTACTTATTCTAGTTAGGAACTCATCACGTATTTGTGGAGAAGGAATTAAGCTTCCAAAATCCAACACTCTCACAGGTAGCATTGCCAAAACATTCAAACACAACCATACTCTTTCAACCCAAATTAGAGAGGTGAGTAGTGGAATGGAGTTGAGTTAGTTGGACGGTTTCGCAGTAACATAGCCTTTGTGAATGCCGGTTAGAATATACTAGTGTTTTGTGTAAATGGGATCAGGCATTTACGATCAATCAAAATGTAAGCGAATCCACGGCGACATCAGTTCTGCTGCTAAGGACTCGGTGGCTAACCTTGATTTCATAGTTAACGAATTCATAGAATCTAGTATTAGATACGGGAGTAAGTAGGTGGAAAGTCTGTATAGATGGAGAAAATACCTGGTTGGGCGAACCACATCCTGTGACCAGGGAGGGGGCAGCAGCAGCTCCACATTGGCATCAGAGGCGGATCTAGGTATGGGTAAAGGTGGCAGTTACCACCCAAAATTTTTTTTTTCTGAATTTTTATGTACTAAAATTTAAAATTTATGATTTTGCCCCACCACTTTTTAAAAAAAATACCGTTAGCACCTAAGAAATTTATAATTTGCTCCACTCCTCTTCAAATCCTGGATCCGCCTCTGAGTCCAGCAAGGTGATTTTCTGCAGGTTGTGGGAGGCTTTTTTGAGGGCTCCAAGAACTTTCAGGACTTGGGGGTTGCCGGAGGAAGTTTTAGAAGCTTCTGAAGCTGCTCTGCCGCCTTCATCCATGGCGGAACTTCGATCAATCTGTGTAATTAACCAGAGAAATGAAAGAAGGATTAAGTAATTCAATGGAATGAAATTGGATGAGTTGAAACAGAGTCTTTGGTCTTTAGTCTTTATTTCGTGTTTGAGATTAGTATGTGTTGTAGCAATTGGTGTTTGGCATTGGGGGTGGAGAGGAGTGGTGAATCAAGGGTGGTGAACCTGGGAGCGGCGAGGTTTCTAGCAACGACGGAAATGGCGGAGCACGAATGCAGCATCGGTAGAGCACAACGGCGGCAACGTTAGGGTTTGAAGAAGAAAGATAAGTTTGTTATAAGAGGTATTTTTGTCATTTCAAGTTCTGATCATGCATGAATTCATTTTTCAATGCAAAAATCAGGGAGTTTGGCTATATCGACACTTTTTTTTGAAAGTTATGGTTATATTAGCACATACAATAATTAGTTAGGTTTAAATTGACACTTTCTGAGATAACATGGTTATATTGGCACTTTCAGCCTAAAGTTAGAGTTATAAATGTATGAGAAAAGTGCTTTTATAACCCTACCTGCTTGACATAAGTGTCAATATAACCTTCCATTGTTCGAAAGGGCCAATATAACCCTAGATAATCAGTGAAAGTACCAATATAACCCTCTCCGGAAACTTTTAGCCAGAATTTTGTAAAAATACATTTTTGCCCTTCTGGAAAAAAACAAAAATAAAAGAAAATGACTTTATTACCCTTAGAGTCATTAATACCCCAAATATTGTTGCCAGACCGCTGCTACACCGCCGCCGTAACAGGTAGGGTTATATGTGCTTATTATAAAACTGATAGGGTTATATCAACACATTACTAAAGTCATAGGGTTATATCAGCACATTCGCAAAAAAATGTAGGGTTATTTCAGAACTTACTATAGAATATAGGGTTTTGGTGGTATTTTGTTTATTTTGTTGTGTTTAGTCTGGATTGATGACTGGATGTCTTTTGGTGTTGTGCGTGGTTGTTATTTTGTTGTGTTCTTCGACCTTGGATTTTTAATGTTGATGAGTTTTGAAATGAGGCTACGATATGTGATAATAGTGTTTATTATGAATGGCGGTGTTATGATGTCAAATTTTGTGGTGAATAAGATGTTGTTATAATGTGATAATGGTGTATGTGATGATGTGGTCACCCGTTAAGGTCAACCGAGTACCACACACTTAACTTTTATAATATGTACAAATATAACCTTACACATTTACGAATGTGCTGATATAACTCTACAAGTTTTAGAAATGTGCTGACAAAACTCTATCAGTTTTCATAATGTGCTGATATAACCCTACATGTTACAGCGGCGGTGCAACGGCGGTCTGATGGTAGTCCAACAGCGCTCCGGTGGTGGTCCACCAGTGCTTCGACGGCGGTCCAGATGTGGTCCGGTGGCAGTTCGGAGAACTATAAGGGTAAATTTGTCAACTCAAATTCAGATTTTAACACTAAGAGTATTTTGGACATTTTGCATACAGTCAAAGCTGAAAAATTGAAGTCAATGCCGGAAATGGGGTTTGAGAGTTATATTGACACTTACATTAACTAGTTAGGGTTACTTTTGTACTAAAAATTGTTTGAGCGTTATATTGATATTTAGTCAAGTAGGTAGAGGGTTATATTGGTATATATCCCTTATTTTTACTAAGTTGAATGTATTTTGAAATTTATTTTGAGCGACACTTAATTCCTTTGTAAATGTTGGTATAATTTCCAATTTCTTAAAAGTGTGGGTATATAGAGCATTAGGGTTAAATTTAAAATTTGTAACCTTGTCACCATGATCAACGTTAAACGAATTTTTTATAGATATTGACTTGATTTGTAAAGACGAAATAATCCCTTATTAAGTTTTTGAATTGGAAAAAAATGTTCATATAACTTCTAGTTCTTTTAAAAAGTGTAATATGACCATCATGTTCTATTGCAGATATAACCTTGATTTTCTCTGAAATCCTGGTCAATCCTGATCTTCACCAATTTTTAGTGGATAGATCAAAATACCACTCAAAGTTTAAGGGAAAAAACTAGAAAAAGCATGTGTTGTAATAGCGTACTCCTGAGAGCGTAATTCAATTTTTAAAGTGATCATATCCTCTGTAACGCCTATTCCATTGTCCCTCGCGATGACTCGCCCGTGCTGCTGTAGCTTCACAACTCTACTCTCACCCTTTTTACGAATTCTCTCTGATTTCATGGAAGGAGCGGGATTCGAGAATCTGAAAGCGATTGGCTGCGCATAGGTGCCAAGGCAAGAGTTTGGGAGCGGAAACTCCGGTAAGCCAATGACGGTGGGGAGGGACGCGACTTCAAAACTGCGGGCAGCTACTACAATCGTGGACCGTTTGAAAGTGATGGTGAAGGAGAGAGAAGTTTGGGGGGGCGCAAAAACTTTAGCAAGGCAATGGAGGTGAGGAGCGACCCAGCTTTGGTGGCGACTTTGATAGTAGATCAGTTCAAAGTGATGGTGAAGGTACAGAAAGATGAAGGAGCGGAAACTCCGACAAAGGCAATGGCAAAGGGGAGGCCTTGAAATTGCTAGTGGCAACTCCGATCGTGGACTGGCTAGAGCACTAATGAAGAAGTGGGAAGATGAGAGAATGGAGAAGAATTACAGTGCTAATTTGTGAATACTAACATGTTGCAAAAACCACGAAACAAAACATATAATTTTCAAGATGTAATTTCGTCTTTACAAATCAAGTCAACTTCCAGAAAAAAAATTGGTTACTAGTGACATGGTTAAAATTAAAGTCAACTCCAGTTTGGGTGTATCTGCACGTTCAATAAACTTGAAGTCACATCAGCACTTACAAGGAAAATGAGAGTTACTCAAGTATTTTTTCTCTCCTAAAAGTTAGAAATCGATGAGGAGTATTTTAGTCAAAAATCAGCAAAAATTGGGATTAACTGAAACTTCAGAACAAATTAGAGTTGTATCTACATTAAAAGAATTTGAGATTTATATTAGCACTTACTATTATTAAATAACAAAAGGTTATATGAGCATTTTTTTTCTTAAAAATGTTATAGCTAATTCACTTGTCACATCATAATATTCTTAATTACATAGTAATTTAATTTTGAGAAAGTCTCATGTTAGATCTACTAACTGTTAAACCAATCATAAAAAACTTTTTTAAATATTTTTTAGGGTTTAATTATAATTATTTATGTATTGTTATACATTTTAAACGTTTTTTAAAATTATGAGAATTTTGTTGAAATAAATAAAAGAATCCATCAAATCAGCTTATTAGTTACATCAAATATAAAATGACACAAACCCTGCACATTTCAGGCACTCTTTAAGCACATTTTTGCTTAATTATAATTATTTATGTATTGTTATACAGTTTTTCAAATTATGAGAATTTCTTTAAAATTAATCAAAACAAACATCAAATCATCTCATTCGTTACATCAAATATAAAATGACAATATTTTGTAGTATTTAATTTTATGAGTTAAGAAAGTTTATGCTGGATGACGGAGGAGTGATCTTTACCCAAGCTCCAGATACTGATTGGTAGAGTTAAACTTCCATAACACAGCAAAGCTTATATGGTTGAGCCAACAAAAATTTCTCAAAAAAACAGGCCACATGCACACATTCTAAAACTGGCAAGTTTTACTGCAACCAAAGAAACTCCAAATTCCTCAAACATAGGGGCCAGAATTCCTGAAATGTCAACCGACTCTCTAGACAACTGTATATGTCCTATGTTAACCTATGCTTCCTAAACATCGGCACATACAGAGAAACCCTTTACATGTATGAATGTAAGGTATGTCTTCTAGGCCCCTGGCTTCATAACTATCCATCTTCATCTGTCACTTGCACAGCTGACTACACAGCCCCTCTATCACAGATGATGACGGATTCTGCAAGGAATACGACTTTGTAGTGCCATTGTTTCTGCCGATGCATGTCAACATTATCTGGTCCCCGCTCTCATCAGACTGCAAAAAAAAAAAAAAAAATTAGCGAAGCACGTTCGTTAAACAGCTTCCAACTTTTAACCTAAGAATGCTGTGTGAGATTGTAGAGGTGATCGATAGGTACTCACCAGACACGATGCATGCTCTGTGTTGCAGCTCCACCTTTTTGTTGGAACGCAGCTCATGTAATGACACCAGGGACAATGCTCGTTTAAGTCCACCCCGCGAAACAGCATCAGCAAGGCGACAGTGAACCTACAAAATTCGCAAGATCAGCTAAAACAGAACACTAGTTCTAGTGCTAAATATTTATAATTGTGAAAATGTGCAAGAATTGTGCAAGAAATGTGCAAGAATCGCATACAGTGTGCATCAAATTTTATAATTGTGAAAATGTGCAAGAAATGTGCAAGAAATGTGCCAGAAATGTGCATAGAATGGCATACAGTGTGCATCAACTGAAGGTTCTTTCTCAGGTTACCAATTTCACGCATTCACTAATATTCTCAATGCATGCACTCAGTATGAAACAAGAAAAAAAGGAAGCAAAACTTACCCAACAATGAGAAGGATCAGCGAAATGATCCAGAGGATGTACTGGTACGTCTTGAACTTTGACTTGGGAAGCGAAGGATGTCCTTGGAGATTGGACCTGTGGGCGATCCATCCGAACTGAGGGCGAACCAGAAACACAAACCCTAGGAGAATGCCGGACAGAAACCCTCCAATGTGAGCGAAGTTATCCACATGGGGAAAAATCCCCACTGCCAAATTAATCACTATAATAACAAGAAGTGTGACTAAAGACATCATCTGGAAAACAATTAAAGAAACAAAAGAAAATGAGACACGTGACGAAAACAACCAAAAAACCTAAATACTCCTAAAAGGAATTAATGACCAACAGAATAGGTAACCTTGTTGGTATATATACTCCAGTTGGTGATCAACTCAGAGAGCATGCCACCAAGTAATCCAAAAAGTGCACCAGAAGCACCAACTGATATGTTGGACCTTAAGAACAGAGCGGATAACAAACTCCCACCAAATCCAGAGATGAGATAAAGCAGCCCAACGCGCACTGTCAATGCAAAAGAGCATCAAGTGTCAAGTCAAATACTTCTAATTTATAAAATTACTGATGCTGCTCATATTGAAGTAATCACTGTAACCTTATGTCCTTAAGTGGAACCAAATCTATGTAAAGATAAATGCAGAAATGGTAGAGCAGCTAGAGCTAAAGATTCACATCTGAGGCATTACTTTATTACTATACTAACATGAAATTTCATTTTAGGGAATAAATCAAGACGACAAATCTGTAACGTTGTAAG
>JAUOBV010000003.1:9165017-9175415 GCA_032360425.1 Rubia occidens
GTATATGTTAGTAAACCCCCCCCCCTCCAAATCATGTGGTTAGCATTACTAGTTATTCCTAGTATGTGGTAGGATTGACGACCTGATCTTGGCTGTGTGTAGTTAACTTTTACATTACTGACATCTCTGTTGACGATCCCAGTCTTGCCACAATCTACCCCAAAGGTAGCATAGTAGTAAGAACAGGAGCAACATTACAAATTTTATCTTTAATCCTTAATAGTCTTTCTATTGAGTTTAAAGATGACGAGATGGGTGGGTCAATTGGGAAACAAACATTATGAGTTAGACAGTTGGCCTTTACCACCTAACACGTTGGCCTAAAACCAATCCTAAGGTATAGTTCCCAAGACCGATTGTGAAGATGTGTTAGGAGCCTTGTCTAACCTTTTTTAAAACTAATCAGTTGCTCCAAACGCAAATTTGTAGTTACACTAGATACTTGGAAGTTCCCAAGTAGAAGTATGGAGAACTATTGGAAACTATAGCTAATGTGACCAAGAGTAATGAGTTAGTAAAATAAAAATGCATAGTGACATTAGATATTTGGGAACTCAACTCCCCTCGAGTATTAAGAGAGTTGAGGGGCATGTAAGTGACTTAATAGAAAGAGTGAGCCAACAGGAACCCCAATATTCTGAAAATAGATCATCCCTAGTTGAACTTCAAATTTTGGTGGATGAATTATAATGGGATGAGGAGTGTTTTTTTGAGAGCGAAGAAGTTAGGAAAGGGGTTATTTTACTTAAATTATCATGATATCTATTTTCGCCCCAAGTTTCACCCATAGATCAAACTCCCATATTTTTGGAACCCTTAGAGGAAACCATGGAGAAGCCAATCAAGTATGCTTAGTTTCCAAACCACCTATTTCGTTTAAGGTTGACTCCTCCTCTACTACATCTTCCTTTTAGAAGATTGATACACCCACCTCTCTTTTTTTCTTTCCTATGGTGATGGGGTACATACCCTTACCATATGGTAACATTAGAGTCATGCCGACGACCTCAAAAATATGGAGCTTCTCAGAATTCAACGCAAGCATTAAAAAATTAGTTTAGTTAGTTTTTTCTTTAAAAAAGAATCATCACTTTTATTCTTCCACTCTTAACCCAAAGCCATTACACACCACCACTAAATACACTACCTAGGTGGCACACTAGTTTTTTATTTATTTTTGTGGATGTTTATTGATACTTGTATGTGTGGCCTTGGAGTGGCTTGATTCGAATTGCATGTTGTGGTGGATTTAAGGATATTTTGGTAAGAACAATGAATCGAGAAGTGATTATTTCACAATTTTTTGTTTACCTCCCTTTATTTTCCTATCACGTTTCTTATTTGAGGAATATGTGTGTTACAAGTGTGAGGGAGTGAAAGATGTCCCATTGCATTGTGTTGTAAATATTTATGGTCTTGGGTTTGTTTTTCTATTCTAGTTTTGGGTTTCAGAACACTATTACACTTATTGTGCATGTTTGTTTTGAAGGAAACATTTGGTTTTTGGAGAAAAGCTAGAAAACAAGGTGAGGAGAAGTCGACCTAACAGACCGTGTACTACATGGTTCGCGATGCTCAAAATGGTGAACAAAGAGAAGAACAAAACCCCAAATTCAAGGGGATTGTAGACATGCACGATCCATGAAGCTCACACACCCTCCCACCTCCACATCACCATTTCTTCCCTACCACCCCCAAAATACAACCCAAACCCATTTACCCTCAAAACCCTTAAGACCCACAACAAAAACACTCATCTTTCTAAACCAACTTAACATTTCTAATACAAGGTGATTTCAATTCAATGTTAGAATGATTTTAGTTCACTCAGTTTTGTTTCCTCGAGCATTTGACTTGCCATTAGAGCCAATTGCATTAAAACATTAGGCTCAGACCATCTTCTGTTCAGATAAATTTATCATTAGCTACTTAACCATGGACAGATTAAAAGTTTTATCATAGATCAGAGAAGCCTAAAATTACCAACCTCAAAATAATTTGTGTGATTTATCATAATTAGCATACACATGAAGCCAGAAAATAACCAAATTCAACATAAAGAACATGTCGAGTGCAACATTTGAGTGTGAACAGTTTCAAGAATAATTTTACTTCCTGTGAAGATTGATCTCCAAGTAGATTGAGAGCAGGAAAATAAGCAACTGCAGATACCTACAAATATATAGAAATGACACATTTAGAGAGATTCTCGAAGCTTTCATATGGCAGAGTGCTATTTGAATTTTTTTTCTAAGTTCTGTGCATTCAGATGGAACCAGTTAGAGAAACTATATGGGCTTACCACTTTCATTTGTTTAGCGTCAACCCCACATTCCTTTATCAGGTTAAGAGCCGCTACCATTGTGGCACCTGAAATTTTTGCACACTAATAAACACAAGGATATACACTTGCACACAAGGCAGCACAATATGATTTTAGAGAGTGAGGAGTTGAAAGGAACAGCTACAAACATATAATGATGCAAATAAAAAAGAAAATATAAGACATCAATCTCCATGTAATCAAATCATTTGGATGACTTGGATGATGACATTAGTAATACTGGTATGGAGCTGCTGTGGTATTTTGTTATTGATCATTTGGGCTCAAGATTGATGTGTTTATCCTTATCAGATACAGTTAACATTCTGTGGTAAAAGATGTTGGAACTTTGAGAGATACTCCAATATAACCTCAAGAAGAAGGTGTTACTTCAACGACCAAATCCAGGACATGGTAAGCAATCAAGGTTCAGTTTTTTAAAAAAAACACTATGAAATACTTCAGTAGACAATAAAATGCTAATTAGCTCCATTTTCTTTTAGTGATTGAGTACAACAAATAGACATTCTAAAAATCTGTTAGTTTCCACTTCAAATTCAATATCACAGCCATCAAGGAGTACCAGGTAGAACAAACCACACACATCCAGGATGATCTCAAGGAAAGGGAATTAGCACAAACTAGATCAAAGACTTTTTCAAAGATAAAGTTTCTATTCAAAACCTGTTGCAAGCATAGGATCTACAATGAGTACTCGTGATCCTTCAGGAAATTTGTCAGGTAACCTGGCAAAGGGATATAACGGTTGTCAAAATGGCAGTGGCGAACATGTATCTGAAGAAGTAAAACATAAAAAGCCGCCATAAAGGGGAATCCACCAAGAATGAACAAGATCTACTAGAAGAAGGTGTAGAAAACCAAAAAAACTCAGGTTTATATGTGAGCTACCCTTACTTGTTTAAGTAGACAGTAGGCTTAAGTGTTTGTTTATCTCTGCCAACCCCTTAGTAAAAGATCAAAAAAGACTGATCAATAACTGATGTTAAGTTTCGTGGTGAAATATGATAACATAAACAGTCAATGAAACTATACAAATGCATGTTAGAAAATACTTATGCGTGTATATGTGTGTGATCAAGCTAAAAATCATTTGTAGAGCAAAAGTAAGTGGCCACCTACTGCTGAAGGGCTCTACAAAAATACTACGCATTCCATACATGATATCCAGAACTTACCCAGATGGTACGTCTTTGTTGAAGGCAAAATTGATGATGCGTGCTCAGCGAGGGCGAGACCAGCCCTCAGGATGGGAATAATCTGAAAGAGAGGTAAAAATAATATAACAAAACAAAAACAGCACGAATCTGATTATTTCTATGCATGTAGTTGGATACTTCAGGTAGGAAATTTCATATAGAGCTTCCTTGAGATTTCTCTAGATGTTTTCAAGCATGAAAAAATGTTATAAAGAGGAGTGATAAATGGACATTGGACAGCGAAAAATAATGCACTCACTGCCACAGGTTCATGGGGATCCACAAATTCAACGGATGCAGCACCCATTGGTGACTGAATCTCCCCAGATATAGTTGGCTGCAGTTGAACAACAGATTATTACGTCATAATACTTGAAATTTCTTGCATTTTTTTCATAGCAAGCGGATGCAATTGTTTCCATTTTCACACATTATTCAAAACATAATGAACATCTCGAGACGTCCCTTAAGCATCAAATATCAAGGACTTTAGATTCTTTTAAGAATAACGCAAAACTACATTCTCAAAAAAAGAGCGCCAGCCCTCCATACCAGGAAATCTCTTGAAGCCTCGTATATGAGAAGCCTCCCCAACTCAGCCATGGCATTTCCTGTACAGAATAAGTTCAACAACTAGTAAGAACATTATAACTCATTCGTTAATCACAGCGTGGACCAGCATTTCTAAATTTCTAAATAAATACAGAAAAGGCTATTCTGCAAAATGCAGAAAAATTAAAACACGCATAAACACACAAACACACACACTGGACGTTAAGCATAAGAGATGAAATGTAGCTTGCTAAAATGCGGAGTCGGAGTCTCCTCGTTACGCAGAACAGCAACCCAGTGGTTTATCAACGGATGCGGCGGTACAAAAACCTATCAAAAACCCATCTCTAACCATTAGAATTACCACTACAAATCACAGTACAATTACGTACAGCGAGTGAAAACTCTGCAACTCACTAGCACTTTCCCTCCGTCTTGCGAAAACGGAAACGGCTGGTTCGTCATCTTTTGGCTGCAAATCGCCAGATAGCGCCTCCGCCGCTATTGAAATTGACCGAGCAGATAATCTTCTAACACGGAAAATTTGCTTTAAAGGGGTCGAAAAGGGATAAGCCATTGGGGATTACAGGAATGCGGATATGAATGCAACAAGATTCTGTGAAATCCGGATATGGAATGTAATACGATTATGTGAATACCTTGCGATGATTCGAAGAATACGGGGAATGAGGCCGGGAGAAGAAACAGCCATGAGCGCGGGATTAGCGGACCGGAGCGAGCTTTCGAGCGGGAATCAAAGTCTGCTTGGTTGATGGATTTATTTGGGCCTTCTTCAACTTTTTGCGGGTACACCGCCCATGCGGAAGAAAATGAGATTAGACTTTAGAGCACCACAATGGTCTATAGCCCAATTCTGACCCGATTAATTTGAATATCCAACTGTAATAAAAATGTGTTTTGCACAACTATCCTTATAAACAAAACTGACTTTAAAAATCAGGTTACGTTTTATTCCCAAAAGTAGTGGGACAAAACTATAAATATTTTTAAAACCTAAACTATGTAAAAATAATTTAAAAAGTGTACTGGCTCCGCCTCTGCCAAACGGAGTACTCTCTCTGTCCCTTTTTTTCTGTCTTACTTCCTCTTTTTACACTATTCATCAACAATTTTTTAATTTTAATATCTTAATTTTTGTATAACAATAAATTATAAAAATTATATATTCTAAAATATGTGTTAAGATGAATGTAGTGATATTTCACACGATAATTTTCATATTTATATATCTATAATTTTTTACACTTCAAACAACATCAACTTTATTGAATACTATTCAAGTAAGACAGTTAAATAGGGACGGAGGGAGTATACAAGTTTCCATCGGTGACACTCCCAACAGTGAAAGTGTGATTCCAACTAATCCTCCTAAGATCAATTGATCTCCATCATTTTCACGAGGGTCAGCTCCATCATCTCTCCTCTGTCAACATTATCGTCTCCCCGTACAAATTATTTTCGCTCATTTTATACTTTTTCTCAAGCGAACAGATTTTGCCTGAGTCTCAGTTTTGATGAGATTCTGCAAATTCTCTGATTTCTTCATCAGCTGTAAGAATAGATTTTTACCGGTATTAGATGATGTGCACAAAAGAGAGCACCATAAAATAAGTATAAAAGGAGAAATAACAAAGTTACAACGTAGTCTTTCTCGGGGTCTGAAGACATCATTTCAAACATATTAATCTAAAAAGGGTAAAAAAATTCTTATAATCTAAAAACTTATTTCATGTTAGATTGGGTCTAAAAAAATTAGTCTTACAACTATACACTCCAAAAATCAAAGAGCGATTTTAACATGTGCCAAAGCTACGATCTCCTGCATCTCCAAGTCCAGGTATTATAAACCTGACCAAGGCCAAACGATGTGATCAGAAAACATAGAAATAAGTACGAAATAAATAAACCATCCTTCTCCTCATGGAGCAAATATTTACCCTTTGTCACTAACTGTGGCGTCAATGATCCCAGCATACACATGAAGCCTGGAAATAACAAAAGTCAACATAAACGTGTCGTGTGCAACTTTTCAGTGTATGAACTGCCTAATGAGTAATTTAATTACCCGGGGAATTGATCTCCGAGTAGCTTGAGAGCAGGAGGAGAAGCAACAGCGGATACCTACAGATATATGGAAATGACACAATTAGAGAACTGATCCAAGCTTGCAGATGGAGGAATGCTAATTGAACCGTAATTTCTAAGCTTTATACATTCAGACAGAACCAGTGAGAGTAACTTTATGGGCTTACCACTTTCATTTGTTTAGCCTCAACTCCACGTTCCTTTATCAAGTTAAGGGCTGCTACTATTGTGCCACCTGAAATTTTTGCAAATTAATAAAGACAAGGATATACACTTGCGCACAGGGCAGCATGATGGGAAACTACAAAGGCGGATGAAAGCACTGTAGGTACTGAAAGATATGTGAACTGACATACACTTTTAGAGAGTGATGAGTTGATAAGAGCAGCTAGAAACATATAATGGTATAAATAAAACAAGAAAATAACAACCATCAATCTCCATGTAAACGATTCATTAGATTACTTAGATGATGACAATAGTAGTACTGATGTGGAGCTACTGCGATATTGTGTAATTGATTATTTGGGCTCAGGATTGATGTGTATATCCTTATTGAATAAAATTATACTGTGGTAAAAGATGTAGGCACTTTGAGAAATACTGCAATGTAACCCCAAGAATAAGGTGTTACTTTAGCGACCAAATCCAGGATGTATATGTTTGCCCAAGAACAAGGTGTTACTTTAGCGAAGTTCAGATTAAAACACAGTCTGAAAAACTTCAGTTGACAAGAAATCCATTTTCTATTAGTGGTTGAGTACAACAAATAGACATTCCAAAAATCTATTAGTTTCCACTTCAAAGTTAGTATCACAGCCATCAAGGAATACCAGTTAGAACAAACCACACACATCCAGGATCATCTCAAGGAAAGGGAATTAGCAACTAGATTAACTACTTTTAGCAAGATAAAGTTTCTATTCAAAACCTGTTGCAAGCATAGGATCTACAATGAATACTCGTGATCCTTCAGGAAATTTGTCTGGTAACCTGACAAGTGGATACAACGGTTGTCAAAATTGCAGTGGTGAACAACATGTATCTGAAGAAGTAAGACGTAAAGAGTCGAAAAAGGTCCTCCAAGAATGAATAAAATCTATTAGAAGAAGAGATAGAAAAACCCCAAAAAAATCACACACGGGTTTCCATGAGTGTACCCCTTACTTGTTTAAGTAGACAGACGGCTTGAGAGTTTCTTCATCTCTGCTAACCCCTTAGTTAAAGATGCAAAAAGACTGATTAAATAACAGATACTAAGTTTCGTGGCGAGCCACAAAACATGAAATTTTCAAGTGAATCTTATAAATCTTCACATGAAATATGTAACAGAAACAGCCAATGAAGCTAAACAAATGGATTTTTAAAAAATACTGTAAATTTACATGGGCGAACAGGTACGTGTGTGTATCAAGCTAAAAATCATTTGCAGAGCAGAAGTAAACCTGTAACCGAAGGGCTATAAAGCTGATATTCTTCATATTCCATACATGATATCCATCACTTACCCAGATGATACGTCTTTGTTGAAGGCAAAATTGATGAGGCATGTTCAGCAAGGGCTAGACCAGCCCTCAGGATGGGAATAATCTGAAAAAGGAGGTAACAGATAATATAGCAAAACAGAAACAGCACTAATCTGATGATTTTTGTGCGTGTAGTTGGATGCTTCAGGTAGGACATTTCATACAGAGATTCCTCGGGATTTCTCTAGATTATTTGAGTGTTCAAAGAAACATGAAAATATGTTAAAAAGAAGAGTGACAAATGGACAGCGAAAAAAATACACTCACTGCCACAGGTTTCCGGGGATCCACAAATTCAACGGATGCAACACCCATTGGTGACTGAATCTCTCCAGATATAGTTGGCTGCAGTTGAACAACAGATTATGAAGTCACGATACTTTTTTCGTAGCAAGCGAATGCAATTGTTTCCATTTTAACACATTATTCAAAACAAGATGGACATCTAGACACATCCCTTAAACATCAAATATGAAGGACTTTAGATTCCTTTGAGAATTAATCAAAACTACATTTTCAAAACAAAAGAAAAACCGCCATACCAGGCAATCCCTCGAAGCCTCATATATGAGAAGCCTCCCCAACTCAGCCATTGCATTTCCTAAACAGAATAAGTTCAACTAGTAAGAACAGTAGCCAAAAAATGCAATGTTGACCAGCTTAGACCTGAATTTCTAAAATTCTACATAAATGCAGTAATTCCTACTATTCATACCATTATTCTGCAAAATGTAGAACAATTAAAACACGCACAAACACACACACTTACTAAATAGAGGAGTAGGAGTCTCCACGTTCCGCAGAACAGCAACCCAGTGTTTTATCAACGGATGCGGCGGTACAAAAACCTGTAAACAATCACCGCTAACCATAAAATCACCGCTACAAATCACAGTGCAATTACACATATTTTCATGTTTCTTTGAAAATCACCGCTACAAACCTCTGCAACTCACCAGCATTTTCCCTCCGTCTTGTGAAAATGGAAACGGCTGGTCCGTCATCTTTTGGCCACAAATCGCCAAATTCCGCCTCCGCCGCCACCGACTATTTAAATTGCCCGAGCAGATAATCTAACACGGGAAAAATGCTTTAAAAAGATGAAAACTGATAAGACGTTGGGGATTACTAGAATATGTATATGGAATGTAATATGATTCTGTGAATACCTTGCGATGTTTCGAAGAATACGGGGAATGAGGCCGGGGTAACAAGAGGTGGGAATGATGATTATAAATGGGGACAGCCATGGGCGCGGGATTAGCGGACTGGAGCGAGCTTTCGAGTGGGAATCAAAGTCTGTTTGGTGGATGGATAGTTAATTTGGGCCTTTTCACCACCTCAACTTTTTGCAGGTCCACCCATGCGGTAGAAAATAAAAGGGAAATATACAAATATAACCCTATATAATTGAGAAATTACAGATATAACCCTGAGATAATTTTTAGTGCAAATATAACCATATCTATTTTACATAAGTGTAAATATAACCCTAAAGACTATATTCCGGTATTGACTGGTCATTTCCGGTCATTGACCGACAGGAAATGACCAGAAGGCTAATGTTAAAATTTAAAAGACAAAAATGCCCCTTGAACCACTATATTGCCACAACCACCACTGCTCTGGCTCCACCTTCACCGTGCCTCCACCGCCACTCCACCACCGCCACTCTCATCTCGTCGTTATGCTAACTATTACTCTTCATCACACCATAGCCTATTCTGAGCAAGAAGAAGCCATCTCATCACACCGTAGCCAGAATGAGCTACTCACCACCATAGCTGCGAAATGAGGGTGGCGATGGGGATGGATGGAGCTAGCTAGAGGGGTGGCGGTGGTGGCTGGGTGTAGACGAGAGGGGGTGGTAGTGGTGATGGGGGTGGCGGAAACCCTAGCAACGGAGGGAGGCTGAAGGCGGGTGGGATGGCTGGTGGTGACCGAAACCTCCGCCACTAAAATTTAAAACATTGAAAAGGTAATTTCAATGTTTTTAGTATTTTTTACTTTTTATAGAGGGGTAAATTTATCTTTTTAACATAATCCGATCTAAATCCGCCGGAGAAGGTTATACTTGCGCATAACCTAAATATCTAGAGTTATATTTGTACTTTCAATTATCGCAGGGTTATATCTGCCCTTTCATCAATTATGTAGAGTTATATGCACTTTGCTCAAAATAAAATCATTCATGAGTGCAATAGTCAATTGTTTGGAGGCAACTGCAACTCTTGGGTCAGGTTAAATGGGTTGTTTATTTTCCTTTAACTCGATTAAGTATGGGTTAAGTGGATAGCGGATCAAATTCACAATTAAAGAAATATGAATTGAACAGGTTGGTTTTGTGATTTGATCGTGGATTGGTAAGATGATATAAACATGTAGATTTACACGTGTAGACTGATATAAAATTCATATAGATTAATGTAAGGGTTTGAATTCACAAAGTTACATTTTTTTACCCGCTAGTTAAATGATTTTCAACTCGTGGATTCAACAGGTTTCAATTTGATCTTACTTGTTTTTTATCCGTCGAAACCCGTTTAAAATTGACCACCCTCATATATTTTAATTAATTATGTTATCCGACTCATATTCAACTAGTACGCTAATTGTCACCCCTAATCAATTGCAATAGTACAACAAAGGTCAATTTTCAACATAATGTCCACCC
>JAUOBV010000003.1:9182910-9196561 GCA_032360425.1 Rubia occidens
CAATATATGCTGATGTTTTTCTCTGCTTGTGAACAATATATGCATGTAGGTATCAATTACTCCGGAGGTGAGATCAAAGAAAGTGAACAGGGAGATTATGAAACAGCTGGAAGATAATTACAGAGTCTCTCATTTGGGTTGTAGGATGATGGCTTATGATGGTGTGAAGATCAATGCCTACACTGTAGAAAATGGCTAGTGTTTAATTCTGATTTTGTTATTGAATTGGCCCTCCAAGATTATTATAGTTTCATGTTACTTTGCATACGGTGTATATTTTTATAAGTATTGTTCTCTGAAATGCAGGAAGGAGAGGGAGTTACATGTGAAGGATTCTTGGGTTGAAGGATTAAATAACATTGAAATAAAATTCAATCGAAAAGATTATAGATTGAACCTTAAATGCATGTAAATAAATGTTATTCCGAATTTGAATAAATTAGTTTGAAACAATTTTTGAAAAGTCCTGGAAAACTAAATTCTTTGGGGAAGAACGATGCCATGAAAAATTATGGGCCAAACACCATTTATCACCTTGAAATATAGCGTGTCTCCTACCTGGAATTCCTCTTCATTAAGAAACCCACTAAACCCCTTCGGGGGTCAGGGTCTTGTGCAGCGGTAAGAGCTCCAAAATCTGGTCTAGGATGTACTAATTTATAAAAAAACCACATTTAGTAAATATGAAAGTAAGTTATAGAAAAGGTTAATCTAAAATTAAATACATGTGTAACAGGGAGGACTTACCAAAAATGAAACTGCGCCGAAGTTTGTCTGGGTAAGAGTGTGGACAAAGTGTGGAATGATATCCCCGAATGTGGTCCGAGGATGACAATCTTCATCCAAAATGCTAAGGATCTGCATTGGTCAACAAATTTTTAATAATATATTTAGATAACAAAAGGAAAAGAAATCACTCAACTCAATCAGGGTATATCTACCCGAACCTGCACTAGTGGCCATTATTCTTGAAATTTGATAAAAAATGGTTATTTAATCTGTTTTGTTGGTAAGGCGCTGCACTTAATTGTAGAACCAAAAGTGGATTGGCCGACATGTATTCGCGACGTTGCTAGCCAGTCTGCAAAATTGATTGGTTAAATGAGAATAGTGGGACATCGTATTCAAGTAGTTTTAGCAGAACAAAAGAATGAGTGATGTTGGTACACGATCGCTCGTAACGAAGGAGGATCAATGAACTAGCAATGTCGCATTTAAACCTAACAGACGCATTGTCAACAACAGTAAACCAGAGCTATTATAAACAACAATATAAGCCCGATTGTCAGGTGAGAACATAAAACCCAAATTCCTACAACATAGAGCGAACATCCATGGGAATTTAAATACAAAAAAAATTGATACACCATATACATATGAAATTTAATGACAAATACAAAAATGAAATTACTATAGGGCATCTAGGAAGCATACTTTTGAAAAGATGGGTTGAGAGACTGCTGAAATTCAAGGAAAAGTTGAATGTTTAAAGTGATGTATGGCCATGGGTTCCATATATATAGTCGTTACGAATCATTGTGAATTACGCCTCGGATGAAGTGACATCACAGATCACTTGACCAAACTGACATTGTACCGACGCTGGAGTGCAGTCGGCTAATATATTTGTAGGCCCTACAATTTCAGCCCACTAGCAAGCTACATTCCTATGTTTGGCCAAAATTATATGTGACGTCGCATAACTATCGTGTTTAGCAATATTTGACCGACATGTTACTGACTTCAGTTTGCATTAAAGTGGCCTCACCATTTTGGCACACTAGCATAGAATATGGTCCCGCATTTGACCAAAACGAATATAATCGACATTAATAATGGTAAATAGTACATTAGATACTACTAAATGAGGTTTATAAATGTTCATGAACTTCATAAACGTCCAGTTTGATGGGAATCAATATTAGCACAACCGGTGAACTTTATTGATGGCCAATTCGATGGGAACCACCACATAGAATTGCATAAAATTTCATATTCTTATTTTTGAAGAAATAAAAAGAAAATATAATTCTATCCATCACAAATTTTAATGCGACAGTATATGGCCTTGCATAAATTGTGGAATATTACTCACAAGTATATAGGACGTCATTCAGAAGAACTTGTGGAAGTTTATGTGGAATAAGACCTGTTTCTTTATCACCCTTGGTTAGTATAAGTTTAACTTTGGATGTGAAAGTTTCTTTTAGGGCCTATCATAATCAGGTTTGGGACTAACAGTGTACTTTTATAGATTCACAATTAGGTCCCTCCAACAGATTGAGAGAACTTGAAATATAAAACCAGAGATAAACTTAACCGATTCATGACCACAATATTTAAATTTGGTCACGAACTGATATGCCAGGGTAATCATCTGTTATTTTTGTTAGTATTCCACTAATACCCTTACGATAAGCGTTATGCGAACGATAATTTCTAGCACATAGAATCGTATAAAAATTCATTTTCTTGGTTTTTGAAATATTAAAAAGTCAATAGAATTCTATCCATCACAAATTTTAAACCGACAATATATGTCCTCACATTGCTTGTAGACAATTAATTACATGTATACAAGGCGTCATTCAGAAGAACTTGTGGAAATATATGTGTAATAAGACCGGTTTCTTTATTAATCTCTGTTAGGTACAAGTTCAACTTCGGATGTCAAATTTTCTTTTACGGCCGATCGCAATCAGGATTTGGACTGACAATGTACTTTTATAATTTTGCATTTAGGTCTCTCCAACAGAGTAGGAGAACTTAAGATGTAAAAACTGGAGTTACACTTAATTATTTCACCATTTCACGACCACAATGTTCTGATTTGGTCATGGACGGATAGTTAGGGGTAGCCGTATGTCATTTTGTTAGTATTCCATTTACCCTTACGATAAGCGTTGTGAGAACGATAATTTCCACCACATATAATTGCATGAAATTTCATATTCTTGGTTTTTGAGGAGACTAAAAGATAATAGAATTCCGTCTAGCACAATTTTTGAAGCTACAGTACATGTCCCCGCATAGATTGTAGAAGATTATTTGCTACTATTCAAGAAGAACTTGTGGAAGTATATGTGGAATAGGACCAGTTTCTTCATTACCCTCTGTATGTATATGTTTAACTTCAGATATCAAATTTTCATTTCGGGCCGATCGTAATTGGGTTGGGCAATGCCATTGCATATGTATAATTTTACACTTAGGTCCCTCTAGCAGAGTGAGAGAACTTGAAATGTCAAACTAGAGATAACAATTTGTTATTCGCATTTTCAGAACATTATTTTTCTCATTTGTGCATAAATGGGTCATCGTTAAGGCCCACAATCTTAATAGGGAGTCATTTACTACACTTTTAAAAAATTAGATTTTAACCCTTATGTCTGACGTCACAAATTTGTCGTACAAAACGAATCCAAAAGCAACCCCTCTGTGACATCGATTGAAACAAAAAATTTGAGGAAAAAAATATGAAGCAAAAATTCCCCATCCATTTTTCATTTCAATAACATTCAACAACACAAAAAATCCCATTAACACTCCTCCTCCAAACCCAACTGCATACCATCCTTTCCATTTCACACCAATACTACCAATAAAGAAATCAATCAATTTGCTTCCCTAAAACATCAACATGCCTATGAGGATGGAGCATCTACAGGTTCAAATTAATTAAGGTAGTTCTACATTCATTCCATATCCACTTCCTATCTTTATTACCATATACCTTCTATATATTTTTCTTTCCCATTGATCAGAGATCGAATATTTTCATAAAGTACAATGCTTGTGTAACATGTTATATAGTGTATTGTTTTTTACGTTTTCTTGATAATTCAATGTCTACAAGGTGTGATTAAAAAGGCTTACACTTAGGATGATTGTGGACAGTAATATTCTCTTCATATGAACACGATTTGAATATGCGACGTCGGTCACAGATAGTTGTCCCATACGTATGGGACCGGACGATGACCGACGTTGAAAATTCTATGAAATGATTGTCATTGCTAAGAATGTATGACACCTCTCTTTAGTCAGACTTTGCGACTTCGATATCCATGGCATGCGGCACCGCTTTCAAGCAGACCAGGTACTTTTTCCATGTTAAGATTAATGGCATCTGAGTATGACTATATTATGTGTACATCACTTGGGGACTGCCCAATTCTAATATAAATTTAATTTTGTGTGTATTCGTGGTAGTAGAACAAATAGAGTTATCGATAGACTTTCAGCGTGAAACGTAGAAAATGTAGGTTCAATACAATTAATTTTTTTATTTCATATCAACCTCATGTATTTTTATATTTGTAATATATGTTCTAGTATGTTGGTTCCCTGCATTCTCATTCTTTCCGACATCAATTGCACATACAATTACTACATAAATTCTATTAAGAAATGTTTCAGTTCAAACAGAATGGAAAATGCAGCTCAATCAACTCTCATTATGATAACCCTGAAGACTGTCGGCCTCCTAACTTTTATGACCTGAAAGAACAAGATGTCCCCAAGGCGTAGGCGAGTTCCAGAAAGGAACGTTCCAACACCCTCTGGAGACAGGGCCCATGTTCCTCCCCCCCCCCCGAGTAGTTCATGCACCACTCTGTCCCATAGCACCTCATTGTGGGTCTTGTCATTCGGAAGGAGTGGTACAATGTCCCTCGGGATATACTAAGTCACCAAAAAATTTATTGATTAGAAAATTTTATAAATATATATAAGTAGTTCGCAACATGTAATATTAATTTTAAATGCCTTACCTTTTCCTGGAATTCTGGTGCTTTAGAGTACAGTGAAAGTGTGAACTATCAGCAACCATTATATGTTTTTCAAGGTCGAACACAAAAGGCTTTAGGTTGCTCCGTTGTGCAAGAACTGTATGAAAATTTTAAAAAATTAATTGTTATAAAGTGTGAAGATGTATTAGTAAATATATATATATATATATGTGTGTGTGTGTGTGTGTGTGTAAAATGGTAAAAGTCCTTGGAAAGTGGGGCGACTTGACGATCCTTTGCCAACCATTAGTCCTGAATCAAAAATAAAAATGTTAAGTGCAAACTAGCCTCGGAAATGCATGGTGCGACGTCGACAATGTGTCGCAGGTACATGTTGGTCCAAAGCAATAGTTTAGTCGACATGTACCAGTGACGTCGCTCTATAGTCGGCATAACAGAACACATGATCGATGCAAAACAAGGTTGCATATACATTTTCAAAGTAAACTTAAATGCCAATATGCGACACCGGTAATTCGGTTCAACCGAAGGTCAGACAGACATAGGTGCGATATCTCATACTGAAGAACATACTACTAGAAATATGAATGTACAACGTCACATGCTAATCCTATAAACCGACTAGCAATGGACAGGTTAACAACGTCACATGTATGAGAGAAAGCTACTGGAAAAACATAGAAACCCAGAATAATGATGCTTTAACAACTAGAATTTTTTTTTAAAAAATGTTCATAAACATATCAAAAGTACTACCAATGCTTACACTCAAGGAAATTTCACACTCTAAAAAATCTAAGCAAAAACTACAAAATGAAAAAAGTGAACATATTCACAGACCACATATCGGACAATGTAAAGTAACAATTACAAAAATGTAGGTGTTAGAAGAGTAGAAAAACCATACCTTGGACAAGAGAGAAAAAAGAGAGGGGGAGGCTATTAAAATTCATGGGAAACTTGTGAGGAGAAGCTTGAACTTATTGTCAAGGTCCCTATTTTATACATGTTTTGGAACGACGTTATTTTGGACCCTTGTGATGTCCGCCTCGCATTGTGCAACGTCGGACCACTGTCGATTTAAGAGACAAGGTATCGACCCATGACCGATCTCGCACATTTATATGGGCCTAATAATTTTAGCCCACCAGTCATCCGATAAATACTTTAAATTTATTTTTAAAAAATTGGTAGCAACAATATTTGCTACTTTCAGAATAATTGAAACAAATTATTCATTACACGCATAGAAATTGTACACCATAGAATCCTAATCCATAGAAACTTCAAAACATAAAACAAAGAACACATTCACACACTATATACATAAAAAATATTTAAGGAAAAATTCAAAGACAAAAGTAATATAAAAATATAGAAATCATACCTTTGAGAAGATTGGTAGGAACACTGTTGAAATTCAAGGGAAAGTTGAATGTTTGAAGTGATGTATGAGATGGGTTCCATATATATAGCCGTTATGAACCATTAAGAATTCCGCCTCGGTCGGTGCAACGCTGCATAGCATACAACCTCACCGACATTGGACCAACATATGAGCGATGTCGGCTAATATAAATGTGAGTCTCACCATTTCATCCCACTAACATAGTAAATGGGCCTGTGTTTGACCAAAACGAATTTAATTAACCCTTTTGAATTTTGTCTCGGCATGTGCGACGTTGCATATCAATCAATTTTAGCTCGTAAGACCGATGTTGGTTAGCCTAAAAGTGGGTCTCACCATTTCATCCCACTAGCATAGCAACTGGCCCGCATTTACCCAAAATGAACATAATTGACATTCATAACGGTTAATAGTATACTCCCTCCGTCCCAAGATTAATGGCATAATTGCTTTTTCACGATATTCAATGAACATGTTTGACCGTTAATATCTCTAACTACATATAATATTTTTGCACAAAAAATGATATTTAGAAAATACATATTAAAATGAATCTAACAAGATCCCACGTGATATTTTTATTATGTTATATTTATTTTTATTTAGAGTCAAAAAAATTCAAATTTAACTTGGAAAAAACAATTGTGCCATTAATATTGGGACAGAGAGAGTATTAGATACTACTAATTGAAATTTATAAATGTCCATGAACTTGATTAACTTGAGGTTCCATCAGAATTGATTTTAGCACAACCGGTGAACCTTTCAGTTTTTACACTTAGATCCCTCCAAGAAGGTGGGAGAGGACAAAATGAAAAATTGGAGATACCTAATTATCTCAATCACATTTTCACAATCATTTTGTTCCTATTTAGGTATCAAGGAACCATGGTATTCTTCCCTCATTTTTATTAGTATTCCATTAATACCCTTATGATGAGCGTTATTAGAACGATAAATTCCATCACATAGAATCACACAAAATTACATATTCTTGCTTTTTATGAATTAAAAAGGTAATGAAATTTCGTACATCAATTTTATTAAAGTGCTAGTACGTGGTCTAGAGTAAATTGTATATAATTACGTATGAGTATGAAAGGGTTAATCGGAAGATCTTGTGGAAATCTCCGAGGGATCATGCCTGTTTTTTTATCACTTTCAGGGATTATAAGTTTGAGTGGGGATGACAAAGGTCCTGTCCGGGACGATTGGAATCAATTTTGGGACTATCGGTGTACTTAATTTTTGCACTTTGGTCCCTCCAACAAAGTGGGAGAAGGCAAAATGCAAAATTGGAGATATGGCCTTATCTAATTCACCAAGTCATAACCATGATGTTCCAATTTGGTCATGCACGGGTCAATGGAACAAGTCTTAAATCTTCACAGATAGTGTATGACAAAACTTTTTAAAAATTACACTATGACCCAAACTTTCTTGCATGTTCACTGTGCTTCAGGACTTTCCACCCTAACATAAGGACAAATATTTGATATGGAGACTATGCATACATTCTAAGAGGGATGGGAACCGAGGTAATCGTCCATCATTTTTGTTAGTATTCCATTAATACTCAAACGATAAGCGTTATGAGAATGATAACTTCCACCACATAGAATCACATGAAATTTCATTTTCTTGTGTTTTATGAAATAAAAAGATAATAAAATTCCGTCCATCAAATTTTAAAAAGTGCTAGTACATGGCCTAGAGTAAATTGTAGATGATTACTTATAAGTATATATCGGTTATTTGGGAAGAATTTGTGGAAGTCTATGTGGGAATAAGAGCAGTTTCTTTAATATCCACGGCTAGTATAAGTTCGACTATGGATGAAAAAGTTTCTTTCTGGGACGATCGTAATCTAGTTTCAGACAACCGGTGAACTTTTTAATTTTTGCACTTAGGTCGCTCCAAGAAAGTGGTAGACGTTGAATACAAAATTGGAGATAATATTTTGTCATTCACATTTTTAGGACAATGTTGTTCATATTTGGGCATAAATGGGTCATCGGAATGGGTTGCAATCTTAACATGGAGTATTTTACGACAATTTTCAAAAATTAGAATGTGGCCCTCATGAACGATGTCGCAAATGCGTCGCATAAATTGAACAACCAACCGACACCCTACCGACATCAGTCAACCTAAAATTTCTAGCGGGAACCCAAATTTTGAGCCGAAATTTTGAACCGAAATTCCCCCAATCCTATTTAATGTCAATAATACTCAGCACCAACACCCATTTCCCATTTCCAGCACTTCCTCCAAAGCCAACTCCACACCATATTTTCCATTCACACCATTACAACCACTAAAGAGCTCAATCAAATTCTTCTCTCAAACATCAGCAAGCATCCTATGATGGAGCATCTCCGGGTTCAAATTAAGTAAAGTAGTTTTCCATCCATATCATGTTCATTTAGCAATTTTATTATCATGCCTTCTATATGTTTTTTTCCTCATTGATCAATGATTGAATATTTTCATGAAGTAAGATGATGATGTTACATGTTATATAGTGTATATTGTTTTTTTCCAAGATAATGCCATGTTTGTAAGGAGTGAGAAAAAATGGCTTAAATTAGGTTTGATTGTAGACGATAAATATCTTTGTATGAACACAGGTTGAATGTTGCCGGTCACAATTAATCATCTCATACAATATGGGACTAGATATTGACCGATGTTGCATTAGATAGGAAATGATTGAAACATCTATGAATGTTCGACGTTACTCATCAGTCAGACTGTGCGACTTCGGTCTCTCCCGCATGCGACGTCACTTTAAAGCAAATCAGGTACTTTTTCCATGTTGAGATTAATGTCATCTATATTTGACTATATTATGTGTACATCATTTGGGGACTTCCCAATTCTAAATAATTTTTGTTTCATATGTATTGGTTGTAATAGTATAAAGAGAGTTATTGATAGATTTCAGCATGTAGATGAACGGACTTGTCATTTCTCTAGTCCCCCTGAAAGTGTTAATGTCGTACAACGTAGACAATGGAGGTTCAATACTATTAATGTTTCAATTTCACATCAACCTTATGTATTTTAATATATTCTAACATGTATTGGTAATATATGTTCAAGTTATGTTTAAAATGTCATTGATTCCCACATTAATTGAACAACAATTAATTGTTGTGTGATATTTACCAATTTCACAAGTTTTTTATTATTAAATGACATGTCGGCTATCGACGAATGACTGTTTGTGTAATCAAATAT
The DNA here is from genome assembly GCA_032360425.1 of Rubia occidens. Lineage (NCBI taxonomy): Eukaryota > Viridiplantae > Streptophyta > Magnoliopsida > Gentianales > Rubiaceae > Rubia > Rubia occidens. Next base: position 9,192,313 of record JAUOBV010000003.1, read on the forward strand.
TAAATATTATAATATTGTATGAGACTCGTTGTCACCATGATTTATCTGCGACGTCACCCATGCCAGTGGAGATGAGACACCAAATTGACATCGCATTACCCGACGTCAATTTTTTTACGTGGCCCATGCAAAACAACATCGTATTCAATTGTCTTCCATGTTAGCAGCCACACGACGTGGGTGCCCAAGAGCATGCGATGTCATAAACCCTGTGATATTGCTTGTATTTACCCGCGAAAACGGCTTACACAAAGTCACAGCCATCCCCTCCTATCGTCTGCTATATGCTATGATCGACGTTGGCTATTTTGCATGCCGATATCAGCCTAAACGAAATTGGTGCTATATATTGTCACCTATCATCGACCTTCTTACTTGGACCAATGTCGGTCACAAAACCTGCCAACGTCGGTCCAAAACTGAGGTAAACGATACTTTTTACCTCGATTATGAGTCGAGATAAAAAATACACTTTTTATTACAACAATATTTACCTCGATTATTTTAGGATAAAAAATCGAGGCAAAAGGTCATGTAGAACCGAGGTAAAAGGTCCTGTTTTTTGTAGTGTCATAATCTGAAAAATTCTTGTACCGAAGAGAGCCCATTAGCGATCGAGTAGCCATCGGATGACGAGAAGAGAAACCCAACGCTGACGAAGAGGCCAAGGACACGCGCTGGCGAAGAAGCCGGCGCGTGAGAAGCAACTGACGGCGCGTTGCGATTGGACGGTAGACGCCGGTGGCGGTCTGACTAATGGCGTGAGCTATTGGTCATCATGTGGCAAATAAACACAATTTTCAGATAAACCATGAGCTCCTGGTATAGCTTGGAAATTATAAAATTTTAAAATAATGGACAATTCGGCTGAAGATTATGGCTCAAACAGCTCTGACGGAACTGGCAAACGCTCGAAAAATGTAAAAACATCCAGTGATGACAGATCAGAGATAGTACTAGTATGGATAGCTGAAAAAAATATCTCATCAAACCGAGCATGACAAGTAATGTTCTCCTTCTTCGTAAGCAGGGGCGGACCTATGTGGTGTCATGGGGTAACCATGGTTAGGGGAATTAGTATTTTGTTATCCCATGTAAAAAATTACCATTAATATTAAGTATATATATATTATATATTAATGGTTACCCCATTGAAAATTTTCTGAATTCTCCAATGTTCATAAGAGGATCAAAACAGCGATAACCCTAGTACTGAAAACTGTAACCCAAAAATACACCGGACATACTTCAAGACGTTAATTTGTGTGCAATATAAGAGCTCAAATACATAAAAACTCGACAATCAAATGGAAGAAAATTGAGTAAATTGACCCAACTCCATCCGTAACGATAGAGACTAGAGATAGATGTACCGGTACAGTAGAGGTAAAACCGTAAAAGCAACAATTTATTTGGGAAAAGAAGTACCAAGGTAAATTTGGAGTACTCCAAGAAACACTAAATGGAACAGAAACAGCACAAGACGACAGAGATTTCCAGAGGAGACCAAGGGACCCACTCTCACCGTAACGTCACCTCATCATCACTCTAACTAGCAGTTCTTGGTCAAAAGCAGTCCCATTTTACCATCCGATTCCACTCGCTAAAGTCGTGGTCGTGCCAGGCATGATTTCAGTTCTCTGTTGCTGCCATACTCCATTTAGGTCCGGTCCAGTTCATGTTATTTTATCTATTCCCTCTGTTCAACTAAATTTAACACACTTTTTATATTGGAATATTCATTTTATTTTGGCACATTCTAAATTTGGTACAATTTAAGGTAATTTTCACCATTTATTTTACTTTTTCTTCTTTTTCTTATTCATTTTGGCCCACACGAATAATATTTTCTAAAAGATTGTGTCAAAAAGTAATATGTCAAACATTAATGAACTGAGGGAGTACCACTTTTTACCTCGGGTCAATTCTAACAATCTCATCTCAACTTTAATAATCTCATCTCAACTCCAATAATTTTCAACAATCTCAGTTAATTCAGATTGTTATGAAATCTATTTTAAATATTTGCTTTTAGTAAATGTTATTTAAATCGGAACATAAGTATTATTATATATATTGCGACAATAAAAACATATATATTACAAATATTTAATTTTAGTTTAATTAAGTCATTTCCTTTCTATTTATTTCAATTCTTAATTCAATTCAACTCATTTCAGTTCAACTACTTGTAATTTGACCAAAAAATGAGCACCTTTAGGGCTATTATTAATTACTTTTCACTATGTTTAATTTTTATTCAATTCAATCTATTTCTTTCAGTTCCGTTGAATTCAGTTTAGTTCAATTTCATTTATTCAGTCCAGTTCAGTTTCATTTAGTCAGTCCAGTTCCGCTAATTTAATTTTGATGAAAATGAGGTTATTTAGGTTATTATTAGTGTTGTAAATTGGGTCTGGTTTAGTAGTAATCCAAACTCTCTATAACTGAGAGGTCAGCGTTCAAAACACACCTCTGTCAAGAATTGTGAATATTAGAGCAATTTCTTAATGTGGATTACCCAGCATCATGGGACCGTGTTAGTGGTCCCCGCTGTGGTTCCCAACTTGCATGTGGTCGATAATGGTGAGATCGTGGTGGTTTCGGTTAGTGTTTAGGTGTTCTCAGGAGGGCGTCTCTAGTTATTCAAATGGGAGTTTCAGGCTCCACTGAGCTTCAATAGATTCAATAGTGGTGTCTCCTAATTAGGTTCTAGATTATGATATTTATATATAATTTGTTTGTTTGTATGTAATCTTTAAAATAAGAATAAGGTATTATTAGTGTTTTCACTATGTTCAAATTTATTCTAATTTAGCCCATTCCAATTGGTTATGTTGAATTCAGTTCAGTTCAAGAAGATGAGTTTATTTATGTTATTTGAATTAAGTTAAGTTCAATGGAATGAAATTAAATTTAGTAAATTTTAATTTTTATCAAAGAGTTCAGTTCAACTCATTAAATTAAATTCAGTTTGACATATATTATTCTGTCATTTTTAATTACCGGAGAAATGTAAAATTCTAACAAATTAATTTGTTCATTTGAGTTTAGTTCACTTTATAAATTAAATTTCATAATAATGAATAATTTTTTAGTCATGGGTTTTCTAGTTTATTTAATTCGTTTTAATTGAATTTAATTCAGTTAAATTGAATTATGTTCAGTTCAGTTATGTTAAATTTAGTCTTGTTAAGGCCTATTATTAATATTTTGTCACTATATTTTATTTGGAAAAATTTTGGGAAAGACCGTCTTTCCATAGGCATATGAAAAAATGGGGTTAAATTAGAATTATAGAAAGATAAGAGGTTTTAGTTGCAATATTAAAATTTTATTATGCAACATGTAGTAGTTATAAGTTTATGACCCGATTAATACAACCCAAATTTTTTATTTTTATTTCTTCTAATTTACCGTTTAAACCTTGGTTTTTCCATAAATTATGAAAATACCGTCTTTCAAGAGAGAGACTCCTTTCCCAATACTTTGTCTTATATTTTATTAAAAATTACATCTGGTAAAAAGTTGAATGGTATATTCATAGAGTTATTATACTGCAGGTCACATTTTCTAATTCTTCCTCCTCGTGTTAATTCTTTTTGAGGCAATTCAACTAATCTAAAAGAAACACTATCTAAGAAAACAGAGACAGTCAAAATGTACAGTAGAGTAATTTGACTTGAAACAATGATATACCAAATTAAGAAAACAATCATGAATCTGGGTCCGCTCCGGGAGAACTCATTTGTTCCTGGTGATCTTCATCTACTAGTATTTCTCTAATAGCTTCTAATCCTTTCAAAATTCCAACTCCATCCGCCAGACGTCATGCCTCACCCTTCATACGGCACCTCTTAGCTTCCGCAGCAAAGAAATTACTACTCCCCAGAAATTCCTCAATTAATATTATTTCACTAATCCAACAGCTTCTAGCTCAATATTCACCACCATTAGAAATATCTGAGAGCCGCCGCATCATCCGCCGTCGGCCGGGAAAAGCCGAAAAGCGAGCGGTGGCTCGTTAAAGGCGATTTTTTATTAAAAAAATATTGAAAAAAATCTGTTCGAGTACGAGTAGCAGTTATCTGCTGTACTTGACAATCCGTTGAATCTGTAACCTGTAAAAGACTGCGCGGATTTTTTGTTCTGCCGGTTAGGGTTAGGTTCTTTGCTTGTGAAGTTGGGAGTGTAGATGGCGCAATCGATGAACAGAGGGGTGAAGTTTACGGTTGGGGACTACTTGGTG
>JAUOBV010000003.1:9210687-9221244 GCA_032360425.1 Rubia occidens
TGACCACCTTCTACCTAAACCACCCCCACCCCACCCTCTCCCCCGTGCCCTCATCACACCCCCCCCCCCTCATCGCATCTCCACTCAACAACCACAACTCACCCCATCTTCCTCTGGTGGCGGCACCACCACTGCCGTAAGCTGGGATCTCTCCGGCTACTACGTCGCAATTCAACGAGGAGTTTGATGGGAAATTCGACGGAAGAAGTGGCCAGATACTACATCACGAGTTCCCAACTCTTTCCAGAGAAAATTTGAAAAGAACATCGCTTTTCTCGTCGGTGAAGGAAGGAGGTAGGTGGTGCTAGAGGAGGTGGTGGCGCTCACCCTTCTTGTCGGAGAAGGTGAAAAGAAAGAGAAAGGAGAAAAAAATGAAAATAACTAGGTAATAAGAGGGTATAATTGTCTTTTTCCTGATTTCCTACCAAATTGGTCGTTGACGATTAGTCAACCAAGTCTGGGGTTAAATTTGCACTTTCACATTTTAAAAGATTTTATCTGCACTTTCAAGCAAAATATAGGGTTAAAAACACACTTGTTTCTACTGATTTACACGTTATCTACTTAAAGAACTAGTAAACTATTTCTCATTGATCGAGCTATCGCCGTTGACGCCTTTCTTCATTCAACTCATGATATAAAATCTCTTTCTTTGTTATCAAGTCCCAAGACTCCGCCCATACCTATAAAAGAATCATTCTATCAACGCGGCCAACCTCTTCTGCTAGGAATAAACTCTTCTTTTGAAGATGTTTTGGATCAAAAATTACGGGGGTTCTAACACTAAATTTAATTTATCGGATTACTATTTAAGAAGACGGATGAAAAATATTGTTTCAATAAATTTTGGTCAAAATATAATTATTTAGACGATACATTATTTTATTTTTTTAAAAGTTTCAGAATTCTCATCCCAATAAATAAAAAAACATCAAATCACCTATTTAATTACATCAATTATAAAATATACCAGTCAATGATTAAGTCAATCCATGGTCATAGAAATGAAATTCATATATTATTGAAAGTTAAATCCAAATAAATGAAATCTGGCACTACTCCGAATTTATTTTGGAAGACATATTCGAATATTTTAGGAATTTGGACGATTCAGTAAAACAACCGTTGTAATATTTCCGCAAAACCCACGTACGTTTGATTAACTGTAGTAGGCACCCCCAACGCGACGCTGACGAGTTTCCCCACTGGCCCACTCTCTTCTTTCACTCACATTTGTCTCCATCGTCATCAGAATATCGTTGCTTCTTTATAGTATTCCGAGCCGAGTTATGGGCTATTCAGCTGGAATCGGAGCGTCCCATTTCTTGAATTTGCGCAAGAAATCAGCTTCGAGGAGTTTCACAAATGTCGAAGTGATTGTTCCCAAAGCACAAGGGTTTTGCTCCGGTAAAAGCTGTCGTTTTCTATGCTACTACAGTCAGAAAAAGCAGCACAGAATCCTCCTGGTTAACTCGCTGAGTGCGGGGGCCGAGTCAGAACCCACTTCCACACTCACTACAACAGAGCCGACTGATACTGCTTCCATTGGTGGTCCCGTTTTGGGGAAGGATTCCGAGGGTTTGTAGGTTAGGAAGAGTAACGGCAATCAAACTGATTTGATTGATGGCTCTAATGGTGGAGGAAATGGGAATAGAGGTAGAGGTGGCGGCGGCTGGAGTGATGGTGGAGAAAATGAGTACGAGGAAGAAGAGTTCGGACCGCTTCTCAAGTTTGAGAAAGTGATGAGAGAAACCGAGGCGCGTGGGGCGAATCTTCCCGCCGATATGCTGAAGGCGGCCAAGAGCTTTGGTATTCGAAAACTCCTGCTCCAAAGATATCTGGGCTTGCAGGTAGAAGAGATGTCTTTTTATGTACTGATTGACTTCTGGTATGTATGTTGATTTCTCGCTGGTGATTGTGTAAATGTGAATTGTAGGGTTCTTCAGGGCTTCTAGGATTTGCTATGAAAGCTTTTCCGATGCTTCGGAATCGAATGCTGGCTGATCCGTCATTCCTTTTCAAGATTGGAACAGAGGTTGTTTAGCTTAAACTTTATACGTTTATGAAGTTGGAGCATATTTTGTGATTTCTTGAAATGGTTATGTAGGCCTGAAGACTAATAAAGTCCTCTTTGTTTCAATGATATTATTTCTCTCGATGGAAGTTAAGTTTTCTGTTTCATTTCTCTGTAGATTGTTATTGATTCTTGTTGTGCAACATTCGCGGAAGTCCAAAAGAGGGGAAAAGACTTCTGGGCCGAATTTGAGTTATATACAGCAGATCTATTGGTTGGAGTTGTTGTCAATGTTGCTTTAGTCGGCACCTTATGCTCGGATTGAGCAAGTTTCAGCATCCCAAGGAGTTTTTGGTCGTCTGGTGAGATCCTACGCTGCTCTTCCGAGCAGGTTTGTTCATGCATAGTATTATGATTGATTTCCATACGTTGTTAGATTTCCATAATTTGGTTTTCTAATTGCTTGCTAAATGCAGTGTCTTCGAAGCAGAAAGGCCTGGCTGTTTATTTTCTGTGAAGCAGAGAGTTGCTACTTATTTTTTCAAGGTGAGCTTTGAAGGTTGCCATCTGCTCACATTTAATGCACACATGCATGTATATAGCATAATTTATGCATTACCTATAGGGCATTCTCTACGGGTTGGTTGGCTTTGGATGTGGCATTGTTGGTCAAGGAATTGCGAATATGATTATGACTGCCAAGCGGTATGTTTCTCCTCTTCCATATTTTAGACATTTAGATGATCACAACCACCTATTGTACTGAGTCCTATAAAACTTGTTTACGTGGTCTGGAACAGTTGTAATGAGTTTTAAAGCTAAAAGGTTCAAGCTTTCATGATATGAGCTGTACTGAATCACCTCTGGAATCCAATGTACTTAGGTGAAAATATAAGATAATGAGAAAAGTAATAGAAAGCTTCTGGCTTTTATGCATTCACTATTTCAAGTGTGATGATTTTGTCAATCTTCCAACTCCTGGAAGGCTGGAAATATAATGTTTGCGTCTAAAAGCTTTCATTGGAAAGAATAGATCATTTTGACATGAAAGACAAAATTCTGACGCAGTCATTGATGGGGAAACTGCGTGAAAGAAAAGGCCACTATCCTCCCTGACCATTTGCATGTTATTGTTGTCAGGAGCATAAAGAAGTCAGAAGATGATGTACCTGTTCCACCACTGGTGAAGAGTGCTGCATTATGGGGTATGCTTTACCTTATTGATTAGCTGTTGACTCACAAGCACATAAACAAACACATTAACTAGTACCATCTAGATTATGGAGAAACATTCTTTTCATTGAATTAGTTTATATTTTTAAAAAGAAACATTCAGACGTGTGCTTGTCCTTCTTGATAATATCCTAGGCCACGCCTCTCATCAACATATCGCTTGTGTTAAGAGTAAGAGAAGTAACTCGATTTTACATCTTATACTTTCCTGTGGACCCTTGGAGCTAGAGCATTTAATCTACTGTATCTTCCATCCTACGAGATTGAACCAGCGCATGAACATGATTTATCCAAACTCCAAAGCTCGTATAAGAAACCTTTGTGAAACTGTGATGCCATGGTTATCTAGTGGTGGTGTCTGTTCTCAATCATTCCACCTTTGTTTTGTTTGTGTGAAGCCTTAACCGGTTCCCTATTCCAGTAATTGATGATAATGTTTGACCTTTTTGTGCAGGCATATTCCTTTCAGTTTCTTCCAACACTCGGTATCAGGTCATAAATGGGTTGGAACGCTTAGTAGAAGCATCGCCACTGGCCAAGCAGTTTCCACCCGTCGCAATGGCCTTTACAGTTGGGGTAAGGTTTGGTAATAATGTCTATGGAGGAATGCAGTTTGTGGATTGGGCCAGGTTGAGTGGTGTGCAATAACTCAAGCAGATTCTTAGTTCGAGAAAGATAGAATGCTGTTGTTACCTTAATTTTCTGCAGAATAGCCACTATTTTTTTGTGCTAGTTATTTTTTTGGTTTCTTTTGAAGGATTTGATGATGTGATAAAAACTCGTAGGCTTAGAATAATGGAAAAAATAGAAAATGCAGAGTTTGTAACATGGGAATATGATTCTGTTTCCAGCCCCAAGAAGAAGCAGGTTTAGCAGCAATAAAGTGGCAGCTTATTTCCCAGAGTAGCCTATTCTGTCTGAATTCTACTACAAGCTCTTACTATTTCAGGGAAAAAGTGAAATGATGCCCCCAAAACCTTTTGATTTATGGCAAGACTCATTTATCCCCCAAAGTTTTCATTAAGGTGCATTTTAAGCCGGGAAAGACCGTTTTTTCAAAGGTTTATGGAAATATGAGATTTAATTAAAATAATAAAAAGATAAAAAAAATAGTTGCAATTTGAAAATTTTATTACTCCCTCCGTTTTTCTATTTATGACACCATGAGTTTAGGTGTTTGGATTTAGGTGAAGAAAATGAATGGATGAAATTGAATGTAGAAATTTAAAAGTAGAATGAGTGGCTACCGTGGCTTACCTCCCATACAATGGCTGTGGTGTCGACTGGTATGGGCGCCCAAGGCTGACGCACAGTCTTTAAAAAGTAGAATGAGTGGATGAAATTAAAGGAATCTTGCCAAAAATGGAAAGATTACCAAATAAAAAGAAAGCATCCCTTTATAGTAAGTGTGTCATAAATAACAAAACAGAAGGAGTATGCAATTTGCAGTTGCTATAAGTTTATGACCCGATTAATGCAACATGAAAATTTTATCTTCATATCTTCTAATTTGCAGTTTAAACCTTGATTTTTCCATAAAACCGTCATTTCAACAAACCGAATTTTAAACTATTAGCCCTTTATATTTCTTAGGGATAATGGTTGAAAATGCACTTACATTTATCCTGCTATTTTTCACATTATGCTCTCAAAAATTCCAGTTAGGGCTCATAACACCCTTTAACTATTTCAATGTTTCCATAATTTTTCTGTGAAGAATACAATGATGGTCGACATGATAATTGAACATAGGCTCAAACACTATTTAATAGTAAAAAATTTAAAGTACATTATCTACACTATTAAAGGGTAACTAATATAGAGATTCATAATCTTATGTGACCCTGAAATAGTATAGTTAAGCATATTACATACTCGCTTCGTGTCGAGGACCACTCTTCTAATTAGTATAATAGTGAGATTAGTTGTGCAATCCTGCAATGACTACCAACTGACACCTGATTCTCATATAGGTCGCATTCAAAGACGTGATTATTTGTAAAATGAAATTTTGGAGGAATGTGGATAAGTGTGCATTATATACACGAGTTAGAAAATAGTGTTCATAGTCGAGAATACACAAAGTGCAATAAAAAAAAGTCAGGATCGTTTGCATAAAGGTAATTAAGTATCAAAGTAGATGAATCCAGCACTCCTCGTATATGTTTTGGGGGATGAATCTCATGGGAGGTCGAAGAATACATGGCTTCTTGAAAGAAACTAAACTAGACTGGCTAGCTAAGTAATTTACATGCAAATGAGAAGACTATCTTTTACAAAGAGTCGGGGACGAGTTTTGTTGAATCGTACTTCTAAAACCAAGGATGCTAACCTAGAGGGCAACTGAACCTTGCGTGCACGAACGATGAGCATGGACGGCTCAAACATTGTACTTAGTGTATTGCTATGAGCCATTAATGAGACTAAATCGCAAGAACACATACGGTAACTCGATAAGAGTATACGTATAAACCTGAATGACACGTTGAAATTGGGCGATAAACCAAACCAGACCAACACCAGAGTACTTATCTTAGCCTTTATTTCATTAAAAAAAATGGGAATTATACTCCCTCCGATTTTTTTAAATTGGCACTATTTCCTTTTTTGACTGATTTTTTTTGTATTGGCATCTTACTCTTTTGGTAAATTCTAGATTATTTTCATCCACTAAATTTACCTTTTACTATTTCAATACAATCTCCTCCACTCATTTTACTTTTTTAATAAAAAATATGCTCATTGTTTGATGCCAATATTTTGGGACAAGGGGGTAGTTTTTAAAACACACCTTTAACTATAAATATCTTCAAAAACATAGCTTACGAAATTTTAATATTTATAAAAATATAAATAAATCACAACAGAAACATCACATCACCAGAATCCATTGTAACACCTGCAACTCTGCCATACTGCAATATGCTTCTCAAATCTCCAAAAATCCAGCTGGAATTCCCTCCCTACTGTCTCCCATTCAACCTCCTCCTTCCACGTGTCCCAATTTTTGGACAATTAAACATCTGAATCCCTTCATCATTTGGTCAATGGTCAAACCCTGAATCTCTTTCTTGTTTCTTCCCTCACTTAAACTCATCCATTCCTTTTTTGTCCTTTTCCCCATCCAACCGGGTCCCGCCCCGAACCCATTAAAAACCCAAACCCTCCTTTTCTTCAATAACGGTATAGAAATGCATATCCCGCCTTTTCTTCCGCGTATATAAATGCAGAGAAAACACTTCTACTTTGGCCCTAAAAATATCACAAGAAAAAGAATCTCCATTTTTATCAAGAAAAATGACAAAGATGAAGTCTCCATTTATCAAGAAAGAATCAACCGCCATGACGAAGATGAAAGCTCTCCAGCGATGTATCCTTCCCTGCCTCCGCCCCACCGCCACCTCGCCGGTGCACCCCACCGCCGCCGCGTACCACCACCACTACCCGAAGCGCATCAGCACCTCGCTCCGGGACGACATCCACGACGACCCGCCGCGTCTCTCTACCAAAGACCCTCGCGGCGGCGCCGGAGAGTTACTAACTGAGGAGGAGATCTCCGAGCCACCGACGCCGACCGGCACCGGCGCCCCGTCTCTGCCCATGGTGCCGCCGCGCGCCTCCAAGGCCATGGTCATCGGGACCATCTTCGGGGTCCGGCGCGGCGGCCACGTCTGGTTCTGCGTGCAGCACGACCGGCTCAACACGAAGCCGTCGCTCCTTCTCGAGCTCTCCATTCCCACCACCGCCTTGATCCAAGAAATGAAGTGCGGCCTCGTGAGGATCGCCCTCGAGTTCAAGGACGAGTCGCCGGAGTCGGAGCTCAGCCGCTGCCCGCTCCACTCCGTCCCCATGTGGACGCTCTTCTGCAACGGGAGAAAGCTCGGGTTCGCCGTCCGGCGGCGGGCCAACCGCCATAACCGCCTCATGCTGAGGACCATGCAGTCCATAACCGTAGGGGCGGGCGTGATTCCGTCCGGGTTCGGGTCGGACCCCGGATCCTCCGAGGAGCTGATGTACATGAGGGCCAACTACGAGTGCGTGGTGGGGAATGCGGACTCGGAGTCGTTTCATCTCATCAACCCGGATGAAGGTCCGGGTCAAGAACTCAGCATTTTCTTGATCCGATCAAGGTAACGGGTCAAACGAATCGGGGCCATTACTAATGTTATCATGATTCTGGGATTTCTTCGTACATCAAAAGGGTATGCAAGAAGATCTTCTTGTTCTTTGGGAGGAGCTTTCATTTAAAAGCAATCGAGATTAGTTTAGTTTTATGCAGTTTAGTGAAGTAGTGAAATTGAATTGGGAGTATGATGTTGATATTGAGGTTGTAATATTCTGGCAAATGGAACGAGGATCTAAGAACTTTTTTTGTGTCGGCTATATGTGACGCATTACTCTACTGTTTGAGTGGTTGTGAGTAAAAAAAGCTGTTTTTGATTTTGCATATATGTCATTATTCGAGGATGGGGCTTATCCAGTCAAGGGTTCTCTCTTTCTTTATTCTCAGCTCTGAATTTTTTATTTCTAAAAAAAAATTAGAACTATTTTTTGCTGTCAATTCAGGGTAAGAGTGTTGTGTACAGAAATGGAAACTGCCAAATAGAGAAATACTCCATCTGGTTAACTAATATTGACTTACTTACTTTTGACACTTTGATTTAGAAAAAGTAAAATTGGTGATGGAGAATGCATTGAAAGAATAAAAAATAAAATGAGTGGATGGAAACAGTCTAGCATTTGCCAAAAAAAGTAAGGACTCAATTTCAAAAAATTATTCCAAAAAAAAAAGTGAGTCAGTGAAGTGGAGGGATTATACAATTAGAGAATCTTAACAGGATGAGTAACAACAATATATCAGGTTAAAATCTATTGAGTTTTTGGTGGGTAGGGCACAAATCTGAAAGATACCAGTCTTCTTGGAGATGGATGTTGGAAAATGCTATCTTTCTTATCAAGAGGTTGAATTGGGCTAAATATTTCATGGTAGAGATCTCAAAAACACTATCCCTTTACCACTAGCAATCAGGTATGCAGTGTTCGATGAAGTTGTACTTAAGCAAATCTGACTTAGTTTGAGAGTATGGGAGGTCAACTTCTCTTTTTTCCTCATTTTTCACTTCTACTTATTTTTAATGTTGTCTTTTGTACTTCCTCCATCCCAGCTGAAGTTGGAGCAAGAGAAAGAGGAAACATTTTTATGGAGGAATTTGTTTATTATTTAGTGGGTCATGTGACATGTGGAGATTTGTCTATTACTTAGTGGGGCATGTGGCATGCGGCACAAATTGAACTTTTAAATTAGAATCTTAACCATATAGGAAATATATTGGAGAGTAAAATTAGTCTGGAACGTCCCAAAAAAATGCAACTTCACCCGGGACGAAATCGATAGAATTTTACCAAATATCAAAACATCTACATATTAATTAGTAAAGTGACTTATAAACAGCATAAAAAATATCCATAATCTACAAAACAAGGATGTCAAATAAGAATAACTACTTGTTCAATCATTGAAGTTATGCAAAAGTATGCACCTTGATCGTGAGACACATCATCGTTTCATGGCATTGGAGTGAGGACGAGGTAATCCGCATCCCGAAGATTAGAGCAGTATCATTAACAGCATGCTCTAAACCTCAGGATGCAGATTATCCGATCCTAACCCAAAACTTATGCACACTCTACCACCAAGGTGCTTGTTTGATTGAAGTTACAAGGGGCCATAAAGATTGATTTATAGAGGCAAAAAAGTAGTATTAATACACATGGTTGGGTAGTTGATTGTGGCATAAAGGTGAGTGAAAGCGATAAGGTTCTTTCAGTCTCCCGGAAGCTGGAATCCTAGTGATCTGATAAGGTTCTTTCGCAGCCAATGATAGGGAGAGAATATCCTCTTTTTCTGCAAAATTATGCCAATATTTATTGATTAGGTTCTTGCTTGACTGCTTTCAGAAAAGTCACTGCTTCAAACCCTGTTTAATTAGCTGGCCGGCTCTCTTCAATTATGATATCCCAAACTCTGTCCTCTAATCCCTAATCTTGAAGCTCTCTACATAGTAAGCATTTGTAAGTCTTAAGATTCTCCAGCACTTTCTGAGGTTATGGCAAATTTAGCAAAAAAAGAAAGGTTAGCTATTCAAAGTGTGTTGTACGAATCTTTACATATTATTTACATGGCTTTTCTTTTCTTTTGAGGCAATTTTTGTTTGAGAGTACACATTGGTGTTTGACAGAGTATTTGTTTAGTATATAAGATTATGGGTCACTTTTACATAGTACAAATTGATTTTATGATAAAAGCCCGTGAATCTTACATGGTAACAGAACTCAAGGTTGGCTTGATCGGCGATGAATCTACATAGTACCAATTGGTTCTATGATAGAACGTGCAGCGTGTTTGAGAGTGTCACATTGGTGCTTGACAAAGTACTTGTTTACTCCCTCCGTCCTAAGATTAATGGCACAATTGTTTTTTCAAAGTCAAATTTGAAAAACTTTAGCCATAAATAAAAATTAATGCATAAATAATAAAAAAATATCATGTGAGGGATCTTGTTAGATCCATCTTAATATATATTTTCTAAATATTATTTTTTATGTGAAATTATTATATGTAATTAGAGATATTAACGGTCAAACATGATCATTGAAAACTGTGAAAAAATAATTATGCTATTAATCTTGGGACGGAGGGAGTAGTATATAAGATAATGTATCACCTCTACATAGTACTAGAAGCCCTCTCACGATGTTCACTAATGTTGAGTCTATTTTTTACACTAAACTTGAGGAGAGAGCAAATTTATTGAGAAAATTGAATGAAAGGTAGAAGGAGCAGGTGAAAACAGCTAAATAATTACTATATATGAAAATATATCATTGTTAGTGAAACAAATAAAATTGATCTCATGTACTCTTGGGATGGAGGAGGTCAAATGAAACAGTACTGGGAGGATCTGATATTGCCACAGTGATTCTCTTACATTTTTAACTGGGCCGACAACATCTGATGGGCTGTCTGGTCGTGAAAATGGGCTTCATGACGAAGCTACAGAAACAGACTAATTTCGGAGCCTTCGAACCAAACAAATCAGCATTCAGCTTGACTATAATTTCAGACAATTCACTGTTTCATCAGTCCTGTAAGAATTGCTTATACAAGGGAACAAATTTGATGACTTCCAACCTTGAGCATTCTCTCTAATGGCCTATACAAAAACATATTATCATCCGTGTCAGCAACTACAAATTTACCCCAAAATCTCTGTTTCCTCCCAAATAATATCAAATAATTAACCTTCTCC
>JAUOBV010000003.1:9229757-9242548 GCA_032360425.1 Rubia occidens
ATAAATTTTATAACTACTACATGTTTCATAATAAAACTTTAATATTGTAACTAAGACCTTTTACCTTTTATTATTCTTGGAAAACCCCGTCTTTCCATAAGTTTATGGAAAGATGGTATTTCCCAAAATTTTGTGTATTACATATAATATTATTTAATTTATCATAATAAGTAATTTCTTAATATCAACATTTTATTAGTCATTATACGTAGATACACATCAGTAACATCCTTCAACCACGATGGCAGGAATACATAACTTTCAAGAAACAAGTTGGACCCACCGGGCTATACTTGGGACCCCCTGATTAACGGCAAATACCATATAATACCCCGGCGGCGCCACTCGGCCGTTCGGCGGAGCCGTGAACCCGACCCGGTATCTTCCGGGAGCATCCGGCATCGCACTCGTCACCGACAGTTTCACTAGCCTTTGCCCCTGTGAGAACGAATGCGTCACAAACGGCGCACTCGCCATATTCACCTCCACGATTCCGACCACCGGTAGCTCCACCGTCACGACAGCTTCGAAGGCCTGTCCATACCCGACCGTCTCCGGCAGCTCAACGATGACCGGCCGGAGATTGGCCCGATCCGTCGCCAAGTACTCCGGCGAGAAAACCTCGATCCTCAGCTCCGTCGGGAACGCTCGGTTGAAATTGTAGAAGTAATGCGGGTTACTCCCGGCGAGTAGGATTCTCCCGTCCGGAAGAAGATTGGCGGTGGAATGGTACATCCGGGGCACCGTTCCCGGGTTCAGGACCATGAAACGGAGCCCGATTGGCTGGTCGGGTCGGTAGAGAACCGGGTTCAAACACGGGTCGATCGCCTTCTCGAACCCCTGAGTCCCTGACTCCCCGCCTGGGCCCCATTGATGATCATAACATCCCCCGTCGGCAGCATCACCATGTCTCCCATGATTCTAGCAAAGGGCATGGACTCCATTTCCCAACTCGAATCGGGTCGGGTCGCTTCGATCCGACCACAGCTACCGTTAGCTGGGCTATCATGGGTCTTCTGTATATACGCGCCGAACCTTGCTCCGCCGCAGATCACCACCGTCGCAGAGGAATAATCGCCGGTCAACGGCAGCATTACCGACGACCCCGCCGACGGGTAATTCCGTGGCCCCCCTTCAAGAACCGGGTATTCTCTGGCGATTACATCAGCAGTATAATCATACAGCACGGCTTTGTTGTTCGCGAAAACGAACAGATTTCCGTCCGGCAACAAATGTACGTACGGGTAAAGATTGTCCATCTGCTTATCCTCGGCTTCGCCGAGAAAAGGGAATTTCACCGCGCCATTTTTCCCGGGAGGGAAGAACTCCACGCTGGGTGAAGCTCTGCCGCCGACGATGATGATTCTCCCATCCGGCAGAATCTGATTAGTCGCGTACCATCTCCCTTCATGTAATGCAATGTCTTTTAGCTCTTCCCAGTCGCAAAGTGCGCCGGAGTTTGGAGTTTCCGGGCAAGGCGAGAACTTCCGGAACTTCTTGGCTCCCTCCATGTCGCCGCCGGTCTGGAGCAGAGTGCCGTCCGGGAGAAACTGGCCGGAGGAGCACCATGTGTCGGTGAGGATCTCCAGTGGCCGGATGGCGTTGGTGCTCAGGTCGAGGACGACTGAGTGAGCATAACAGTCGGTTTTCAATACCGCGTCGCTCTGATCGCGGCGGCAGCGGTGGTTGGGGAGAAGTTTGCGAGACGGGCCGATGTTGGTCCGGTCGAGGAGGACGACGGTGTTGAGGTGAGTCACCGCCGTGTGCATTGACGCGATCCCGGCGTCGGGGACGAGAAGCTCCCACGCGCCGGGGAGATCGGCCTGTGTTGTTTGGATAAAGGTGAAGAATATGGAGAAGATGAGAAACTTCCATATCTTGTCGCCATTCATTTTTTTTTGAGGAATAAAGGTGAAGAATCCGGTATAGGTTTCAGAACCGGATTCTGTGAACTCAATAAAGATGAGGATGAGGACACAGACAGGAGTCACGACAACGACTGCCTTAATCGAATGAAGGGTAATTGTCACTCCTAAATGTTTATCTATAGTTGTAGGAAATACTAATTATTAATTCTGGTACTCAATTTATGTAGAAATTTATAGAACGTCTAAGAAATCTGATTAATGACGCACTAAATCAATGCCTCAATTATCATGTTCAACCGCTTATAGTATGATGTATTCCATATGTTTTTCCCCCACGGCAATCCAATAATACTGCAGGTTTTCTTGTGCTCTTTCTCGTACTCCTTTTGATTTCAGAGATAAACTTAGCCGACGGGGCCCTGTTTCCCCACACTTCCAGCACAACTCCTCTTAATCCTCTATCTCAAATCAACTTGCGTACTTTTTTTAATTTTTTTACAGTATTCTCTATTAAAATCTGACCCCCCATATTTATATAAATATACAAATAGCAATATTATCGAATGATATTGTTGAATGAGTATGTATCTTTAAAGACGGTCTTTCCATAAGTTATGAAAAACCTAACACTTAAATTACAAATTAGAAGAAATCAAAATAAAAAATTTGGGTTGTATTAATTGGGTCATAAACTTAAAACTATTGCTCGTTGCATAATAAAATTTTAATATTGCAACAAAAAACTTTTACTTTTTCATAATTATAATTCAATCCCGTCTTTCCATATATCTATAGAAACACAGTCTTTCCCGAGATTTTACCTTGTTAAAATCGCCATTACAAATAATTTTCAAGCATTAACTTTGTGTTTATCGTTATAATTGGTAGTTAAATATATTAACGGTGAAATTTTTTTAAACAACGTAATAATAGTTGTTCAAGCGGTAAAATCTTTAAAATATTAAAAATTATTAAAGTTAAATTTATAAAACACGCCCAATTCACTGCGATGATTACACTGCGGTGGTTACACAAAGTTTTTATATAACCATTAAATGAATTATTTTAAAATACATTTAGATAAGCAAATAATTAAGGATGGTCTCATGTGAGGCTGGCTAAAGTTTAGGCAGGGGCATTTATACAAATCTATCTATATTCTAACTCAAGGGACATATCTCTAATAATTTTACAGGGGCCTATCGCCAATATTTTTTCAGGAGGTTTTTTGTCCAATTTCCCCCCATCATTTTCCCTTCATCTGCAGTCCGCAAAAAAAAATTGAAAAATATTTTTTAAATGCAAACAATTAATATATTCATCAAATAGAAAATTATAAGCATTAGTAAAAAATAGAAGAACATCAACAAAAAATAAAAAAAACATCAACTAAAAATTAGAGCAAAAAATATATTTAAAAAGAAAAAAATAATAATTAAAATAAATTAAAATCAACCAGAAAATTAAAAAAAACCTCGACTATAACTAACAAAACATCAACTAAAAATCATAAAAACATCAACGAAACTTCAATTATCATTTTTTTTAAACTACAAAATAAACTAATTTCAAACAAAAACTAAAAACATCAATTTCTATCACCTAAATTTCCCCCAGAAAAATGAAGAAAACGTCAACATAAGAAAAAAAACTACAAAAAATCAACCAATGTCACCCAAAATTATAAACATCAATTCGTATCGCCTAAAACTCACCGAGAAAATGACACACATCAACATGAGAGAGGAAAAAAAACCATATAACTGTAAAATATTGACTCATTTCAACTAAAACTAGAGAAAAAAAATTAGAAACATCAACAAAAAAAATACGGTAACTCAAGAGTATAAAATTTTCACTCAAAAATCATAAATGTCGAAAAAACTACAAATATCAACCCATATCAGAAAATAACACTTCAAACATCAACTCCTAACATCTCAACCTCATCCGAAAAATGAAAAAAAACATCGGCATCATAAAAATAATACTACAAACATCAACTCCTATTACCAAAACCTCAGCCGGAAAATGAAAAACATCAATATGTGAAAATTAAAAAAATTGCAAATATCAATCCATATCAACAAAAAAAAGGACAAAACATCAATTCATATCAATAAAACCTCACTGAATAATAAAAAATATCAACAAAAGCAAAAAAATACAAATCAACAAAAATATACAGTATCTCAAGAATAAAAATTCCTCAAAAAAAGGACATCGTGGGATTTGAACCTAGGTCTTTAACCTCAAAACTTGGAGCAATAACCACTACACCAAAGACTCTCAGTCAAATAATATTAAACCTCAGCATGGAAATCAAGAACATAAATTCTTCAAAAATAAAAGTCATAGTGAGATCCGAACACGTGACCTCTAACCTCAACAACAAGAGTAGTAACCACTAGACCAAACACTTTAGTTATAATAAGCACAGTCAAGTAAATATTAAACTTAAGCAAGTGTTAAAAAGAAGAAATAAAACACAATATTAAACCTCACCTCATGAAGAAGAACATCAGTTAGCCACCGTCGCCTGCCGCCTTAGGTCGCTGCCACCTCCGTCGTCCACCGTCGAAGCCGCTCGTGATGTGCCTCAACTGACGCATGCGTGGCATTCATGCATCTTGGCGCTGCCTCGCGCATGAATACCACGCACAGTACTGTTCATCATCTTCGTTGGATTTATGCTTCTTCGCCAATTGTTGCCTCACCGTGAATCTCCACAACGGTGTTGCCTTGGATTCCTCTTGTCGACGCATGCCTCTCGCGTGAATCTCGTCACCGTGAATCTCGACAGCGGTGCTGCCTTAGATCCGTCGGAGAAGCTTTACACAAAACGAATAGCTTCGTCTTCGGAATCGGCAATCAAACAACGCCGCCGCCTCTTGCGGTGGAAGTAGAAGTATTGTTGGCATTTAAACCCTAGCATCGTTGGTGATAGTCGGCGGGCTGCCCTAGCTCTGCCTGTAATTGCTGCATTGCTGCAATGAACGAGGCAGGTGCCCCAGCTCCGCCGCAACACATGCGGAAGAAGAAGAAGCGCAGTGGCGGAGCGGTTGCCCAGAGTGGTGGGACGGTGGCGTTTGGTGGCGGTTATGAGCTTTAGATCGGAGAGGGGAGGAAATGAAAAAAAAGTAAAAAATTCTTTTTATGTATAATATTTTATAACTGCACAATAGGTCCCTATAATTTTTAGAATATTTTTTCTAAAAACTCCATCATAAATAAAACTTCTTATAATTGCATAATTATCCATGGACTAAAGTTTAGACTGACTAAAACTTCTTCTTTTTTGTCTACAAGCCTTTGCTATTTTGAGGCTTTTATAAGCATTTGATTTATTTAAATATTTACTCATTTTTCACAATAAAATAAATAATTTCAATTAAAATCACAACAGCGAAGATATTTTTCATATGCATATAAGATTCCAATATTTTGAGGATTTTTTCTTATTTCAATTAATTAAACATATTGAGACATGTCAGTCGACACAATTACCTCTTTGAAATTGTATAAAATATAACTCGACACTAGCAAAATGAATTTAAAGCATTTAACGTAGGCTTATGGACACTAGTGAGTTTCCTGACAGACGGCCTGTCCATTAGATTATGGATAAGTCACTTATTTTTATCTTATATCCTGTATTTGTTAAATTACAAACTAAATTAAGAAATTTTAAATATAATTTTTATATTATATATTTTTAAATTTCCATATTCAAATACATATTATTACTTGTTTTAACTTTTTAAAATATAATATTTAAATTTTATAAAAAAAATTACAACATTTAAGGTAAAAATCACCACGCACTATCCACAAATTTATGAAAATACTGTCTTTCCTAAAATTGTCTAACTTAGGTTTGATAAGAATTAGCAATAATTTGAAAGTTTAGAAGTAAAATTAGATTTCACTTGTCAAGTTTTTAGCAGGCGTCAATATAATATAGACATGGAAGGTTTAAAAATATCTCCAATACAGGGGGTCAATTTGGAAAAAAAATGCATTATATTGATAGACGTTGTTCAGGGAAGGGGTTGGTCTAATGAAGGGATGACAATAGGGTGGGGCAGGTGCGGATAATGGCACATTCATATCTATGTTCATATCTATACCCGCTTTGTCACCCATGGTAGGTACAACTTTAAAATCCATCCCGCCCCATCACCCCCTTAGGTCTCCCTACCTACTTCATATCTATTAGACTCATCCAACTTATATCTTTATATCTAAAATTCACTTTTTTATAGTAACTTTTATTTTAAAATTTAATAAATATATTAACATGAAAATATTGTAGGTAAGGTATGTGGGCGAGAATGGGGCGAGTGTGAATTAATATACACGCCCAACCCACTGTCCATGACGAGTATGGTTTTCATACACATTACCCACCCAACCCCACCTAAACTACATTCATACCTGCTCCATTGGGGCGGTGCAGAGTGAACCTCCACCAAAACTTGCCCCACTATCATCCCTTCAATTAGATTATTTGTTCGAGGAAGGTACAAGTGAGGCCTTTTTTTTATTTCTCACTCTTTTGGTCTCTATTTATCAATCTTAACATTTTAAATTTTAATTTAAACTTTCACACGTATAAATGTGTACTAATTTCATTTTTTTAGAGAATTAAAATATACACTGATAATATTTCTTAATATTAAACTAAAAATAATGTCAAATTTAAAATTACATCAAAGCAATTCCAAATTTTTATGTACCTATTTATGTTATTATAAATTTCAGAGTAAAATACAAAATAAATTGGATTGCACAATTAATCTGAATAGAAAATATAATAAATTTACATGATGAATATTTTATAAACATGATTGATTTTACACTTTGTTATTATTCATGTCATACTGAAAGTGTAATTGCGATGGTACCATTACAAATGAGAATCAGAAATACACGGTCATTTTATTGCATTTGATTACTTCATAAGTATGTAAATTCTAATCAAAATCTGACATGTGGCACCTAAAAATAAGAAAGATCCTTACATCATTGGAGATGCTCTTTGAACATTTCCAATTAGGGATGAGTACCGAATCCTAAAAATTTTAGTTAGACCCGAGCCGATCCGACTCGTAGGTTCTGAAAAGTCTTAGACTCACACCCAAATCTGGTGAGTCTATTGAGTCTTGGATTTAAAATAGGTTTTAAATGGGTCAAATATTTTAGTAATTTTCTCTTTACTAAATATAATATATACCTCTTAAATACAAATAAATCAAGTTTAACATGCACCTACATTAATTCTTCAAGAAGAAGAAGAAAAATAATTCATACTAAGAAGTTCAACAATCATACATAGGATACCTGGTCCGAACTGGTAAAATGGCCAAAATCGAATTCCGATATATGAAATTTCAGTCCAGTTTTCGGTTCAAGATTTTTTAAAATTACTGATTTTGGTCTGATCTTGTCCAAAATCATATTTTCTAGTCCAAATCAGATGACCAATAACTTACTCTTATGTCGTTTATTGTTTAAATACTTATAATTTAAGTTTATATAATAGTTTAAATTAATTTTGATGGGTTTGTATTCTTTCATATTTTGAAGTAAAATTTTCTAATAACTTTTACACTTTACAATCTTTTAAAGAAAAAATTAATTTAATTTTCTCAACACTAAAATTTATTGTAAAGGAATAAAGTATACTAAAATATGATTCGTATAGGTGCAAATTCAGAGTTATTCCAGTCCGGTCCTAATTATAAATGATCACTATCGGATCAGTCATCTGTCCAAGATTTTGTGTCATTCCGATTCCGATACTAATCGGTTCCGTTCCGGTCCAGTCTTGAAAATCAATACACGAGTGATATTTGTTTAAGAGAAAGTGTCGGAAAAGGCGGTCTTTCCATAAATTTATGGACAGTCCACAATGACTTTTACCTTAAATGTTATAATTTTTTAATAAAATTTAAATATTGTATTATAAAAGTTAAAATAAGTAATATTATGTATTTAAATATGAAAATATAAAAATATATGATAAAAATATATCTTAAAATTTTCTAAATTTAGTACTCCCTTTATCACAGCTTAAGCTGCACACTTTGACTTTTGACAGTTGACTTAAAAAATGTTTGACCATTAATATATTTAATTATGTACAATTAAAAATTATAAAAAATTAGTATTATGAAAATACACATCAAGATAAATCTAACACTATGCCACATGATAATATCCTTACATAAAATTAGTTTTGGAATCATCAATCCGTAACAAAAGTGAGCATGATAAGAAAATCAATCCTCTCTTCATAACAAACTGACACCGAGGATGGAGGATCTGGATTCTGTAATCCTGGATCATTTTCATTTCCCACTCCAAACGGCACTTCTACTTTGGATAAAAATCTGGCTTTCGATCTATCTCATCTTTTGTTGTTGCGTCTGAATCGAAACGTGAAAAATCATTAGTGTTTTAAAAAAATCTATCCCTTCGTTATGGTCCATACCTCACCCACCCTATTGCATTTCTTTTCTGTGTGAGGATTCATCATGAAATTCCCCAGCAAAATGAATGGATTGGCACTCTTGAAAACGGGCACTGCAACACAAAATCCCTATTAGAATGTTAAAAAGTATCTCAATATATCTCTACTGGGATGCTTGACGCTTCTAGAACGTTTTCTTATTACGAGTTCCCATAGAACTTGAGTCGCTATATGAAGTGACTATATAGACAATATATAGGTTTGTTTTTATGCGATCCATAATTTGTCGCTTTTTAATGTTCTAATTACATATGCACTGGGACATTTAATTTATAAGTGTCCTAATATACATCTATTAGGATATTTATAAATATCTCAATAGTTTTAATATTGGATCGCTTTGTAATGTTCCATTTATATATATAGAGATATTTTTAATATATTTCACACAATATTTGAACGTTTAATTTTATAAGCGTCCTAACATATATTTGCTAGAGAAAGACTCATATGAGACCGTCTCACCATAATTTATGGTGAGACAAAGTAATAAGTAAAGTTTTAAAAATTACATAATGTACCACATGTCATTTCTCATATTTATATAATTGTACTTAGACCCTCCGTCTCACAATAAAAATGAGTGAGACCGTCTCACTCAAGTCTTTGTATATTTGCTAGAACTCTTTTCATAAAAGTGTTCTTAAATAAGTGTCTCAATGGCCTTTTGTTGTAGTGGGGAAACATATAACTTAGGCCATTGCGTGGCCAAATAAAAAAAAATCAGAAATTTGTAAAATCCAAAACTCTAAATTTTTCTCACCACACAAAGCTATAGGTTTTAATAAAAATATAGCCTTTCCGATCCATTAGCTTTGACATGAGCACAATTTTGGTGATATATTCTTTTTTGGCAAAATATTGGAAAACCCATATTTCCAAAGGGCATATAGAAAGATGTGGTTAAATTAAATTATAAAAGGTAAAATATTTTAGTTGCAATATTAAAAATTTATTATGCAACATTTAGTAGTTACAATTTTATGACTCTATGAATGCAACCCGAAAATTTTATCTTGATTTCTTTTAATTTTTAATTCAAATTTCGGTCTTTCCATAATTTACGGAAAGACCGTCTTTTAAGGGACAGACTCTTTTTTTCCACAAATGCTTATGGACATACAATTTAATTTTTTATATTAAAAATTGTAATTTTAAAAGATTAAATTGTATTTTAAAAATTAAAATAAGTATTAATATGTATTTGAATGTAAAAATATAAATAAAAAACATATTATAATTTTTTTTAAAATTTTAGTACTCCCTTAATCCATTCCATCCCAAATTACACATTTACTTTATTGGCACTATTATCTATCAAAATTTAACAGTATATTTGAATAGATATATGAGCAACAATATTATCATATGCGCTATTTTTAAATTCATCGTAACAAATACTATCTGTGTCCTTGAACCTTTTATTTTGAGTCTTTGAAAGACGGTCTTTCCATAACTTATGGAAAGACCAAGATTTAAACGGAAAATTATAAGAAATTAAAATAAAAATTTTGAGTTGCATGAATCGGGTCATAAACTTATAAATACTACACGTTGCATAATAAAAATTTAATATTGCAACTAAAACTTTTTACATTTATATAATTTTAATTTAACGTCATCTTTCCATAGGCATATGGAAAGATGGTCTTTCCCAAGACTTTGCCTTTTTTTATATTAAACGTAGGTAAACACATTAATGGTCAAATATGTTTATTGAAAAATGTGAAAATAATTGCTGAGTGATTTGGACTGGGACAAAAGGAGTACTATGTAATTTAACAAATGTAGAATAAAAGTGAAAAATACAATGGATAGTTTATAACTTAATGATAGACCACATATCAGGAGTAGTCCATTTGCAACAATTTTCTCTTATTTACTGTTAAGAAAAGGCTGTTTAAGTTTAGAATTAAGAGTTGACTTCGTTGTTACCGATAATATGGAAAGAAATTTTAATTTAAAATTTTGATAAATATTTTAAAAGGCCATGAAATATTAATACTTATTTACCAGAAAACAAAATTGATCCATAAGCTAAAACTATAGTTAATTTTTTTCTAAAGTCTTCAATCTCAAACAGAAAGAAATGCATTTCAAAACACGAACAATAAAAAACGGAAGCAACTGTATTGGGCTACATCAAAAGATAAACAATAGAATTTCTCAAAAAAGAAAAAGAAAGATAAACATCAGAAACAATTTGATAAACAAGTGCTGGTAACACGTCGTCCAACCGTATCTTCCACAAAACAAGGTCACAGGATCATATATATAGACTAGTCGTGACACCTCTTTTTTTCCCCTAATCGATATTATAATACCGAGCAAAAATCTACGTGGTAATGAGAAGGACACGTGAAGGATAAGTGATTTCAACCGTATTGCCATCGTGTCGCCAAAATAAATCGACCCAAGACTATCATCAGAAACAAACACAGTGAAGTATTGAAAAATACGCACACTAAATGACCCATCAACACATTTGATCAAATATCTAAGGCAATCAAAACAAAAATAAATGAACCTTCCCAACTAAAGATCAAGTTTGTCTCCATTTAACCCGTAAAGACCATTTCCCTGATTTAGGGGACTAGGACCCGTAATTTTGGTTGCCAAAAATATTTTTCATTAGTATACTGAAATCACTTATAATTTGTAGAATTATCTCTAACTTGACCCCATAAGGTATTGAGATCAACTTAATCGATTTATCAATAAAATTGGACTCAACCTCCTTATGAACCAAAGTCTTCAAATATGATTTACATCTTAAGGAAACAAAAATACAACTTTGACTTGGATTTCTCCCCACATTCTCTTTGGATATCAAATCTAAAGTCAATCATATTTTAACGACTCAGCCTGTTGTAAAAATAAACATTGACAGAGATAATTCATTTCGACACTTTAAATAAATAAAAAAACCATTTTAAAATAGTCCATTTTTAAAATATGAAAAAATGGACAAAGAAAAAAAACTAAATAAATTACTTAAATAAATTAAAAGCCTCCCACCTGAAAAGAGAAATTAAAAGGTTGAAAAATAAAATTAAAATGGAGAATTACCCCTCGTGACCATGCTAACCCCAGAACAAACTCGGCTATTGGCTGACCCAAAGGATCGTTTAGGCTGAGTCACTGACCCGAGTTGACTCGTTGTTGACTCGTCACTGAGTTGTGACCCTGTCTTGAGTCAAGACTGAGTTAGATGCTACTGGATTTGAGTTGGCCAACTCGGATCCGACTAGATTCAAAAAGCCCTCTGACCTGGCCACTTTACCGTAGTGACGTTGAGGATATGGTAGCCTCAGATTTGTAAGGGCTAACGACGAGATGAAAATAGGGCAGCAGCCCAGAAACCCTCCACTTGAAACAGAGCTTGAACACTGTCCTGGAGTGGAGCTTGAACACTACCAGAGCAAACATCCCCACCATCGCGTCGCTATGAGCACCGCCGTCGCATGGAGCACCACCAGAAATTTGAAGCATTGCAGAAAAAGAAAAATTGTCGTTTGACCGACGCTTCAACGTCGATTTGCTTGACAAGCTATTCAAGCATTGGTGCTTCGGCGCCGCTTCAATTCTTGGCCCTTCCCTTGCGTTAGACACCGATGCTTCACCGGCGCTTCGTGACGCATAATATCACGGCGTTCAACTAGTCCTATACTGTTCTATATGTTTTTGTTTGCTATACTGTTTTATATGTTTTTTTTTTGCTATACTGTTCTATATGTTTTTTTTTGCTATACTGTTCTATATGTTTTTGTTAAAAAAAAACATATTGTCACAATTTTCAATTTTTTATGCATTTAATTTTTTTAAAATTACCTTCCAATTATAACAACGTTTAAATTCTTTTGATCCACTAATTTTAATTGTTTATATTGAATTTAATGTGCTTCACTTGTTTGGTATCTTTTCAATTCTTGTGCTATAAAGTGAATAATATATAAAAAGCAAATGGATGGAGTATCCGATCTAAAAAATTTCAGAGCTGCAACATTTAATGAAGTTCTTTAAACATGTAATGTCGTTCATTTTTGTCATAGATTAGGGTAGTTGCAACATCCATTGACTACCGATCATTTAAATAATTTTAAGTAACCCATGATCCGTCCATCCATTCTCATTTTGTTTTGGTCAGTTTTACTTCAAATTTCGAAGTATATACTGTAAAGGTTTAGGAGTACGCCAGTATAACTGTATAACATACTCCCTTCGTCCCGATAATTTTAGCATAAGTGCTTTTAGCACGTTATCCAAGATACATGTTCGACGGTTAATATCTTTACCTACGTATAATAACGATAAATAAAAAGTTACTTTTCAGAAACTACGTGTTGCGACGAATTGAACAATATCACATATGTATATATTATTGTTCA
>JAUOBV010000003.1:9477317-9487706 GCA_032360425.1 Rubia occidens
AGTTATCGATGGTCAAACATGGCACGGAAAACCGTGCGGTCAAACGGTGCCAATAAAAGGCAACCAGAGGGAGTATATCTATTCAAATATGTGGCCAAAGTTAGACACTGAATAGTGACATAAAGTGAAGTAGGCAATTTAAAATGGGACGGAGGAAGTAGTAATTTTAATGGAGAGTAAATTCATGTTTTATATTTATATTTATAAATTTTATTCCTTCCATCTCTGTTCAAATTCCACATTTACTTTCATGATATTATTCTCTATCAAACTTGAACTTCATATCTAAATGGATGTATAAAAAACAATATTATCGTATACGATCGTTGAATTCGTCATAATAAGTAATTTCTAAATATTAATTTTTATTTTTTGTTATTATACATAGGTAGACATATAAATGGTCAAACATGTTTTTTAAACAGTGTGATAATAATTGCAGTGTAATTTGCACTAGAATAGAGAGTACTAAATTTTCAATTATTTATAGTAGATATGATCGTGTTGATTGAGATGCAATTCAGTCAAGTAGTGAGATTGAATATCAATTTTACTCATTATAATCGTTACCAAACGTGTTTTCGCTACCATTGAAAAATAAAATTCTCTTCCAAACTACTCCTTTCCATATCCTCAATTTCATTACATTAGAAGAATGAGTATTGGTATTTTTTTTTGTTAAATCAGAATCTCATTAAAAAGAAATACAACTTAACTGCAATTCTAAATTTTATTTTTTATATTATAAATCATATTTGTAGTTTGTTTAGTTTTATTTCAGAAACGTTTAGTTCAATTCATTTTAAATAAAAATGATCTTACTGGAAAATAAAAATAAAAATGTAAATGTACATTCAGATTGTGAATGATAATGAGGGCAATAACAATACACGAAAGGTGTGGATAAGTGATGACACTTTATTTACACACCGACATGGGAGTCGGGCCTCGTAGATCGGGTAGTAAAAAACATCCATTAAATGCAAATGTACCAAAGATGGTGGTAGTACCAATTTGGTTGTGTAAAAAAGGAGTATTAGAGCAATTATTTTATTTAAATATTACTGTTCCCTTCGTCTCAGATTAAACTGCACACTTCACTTTATGTCATTATTCACTGTCCAACTTTGACCACATATTTGAATAGATATACAAATAATAATATTATTATATGTGATATTGTTGGATTCGTCATAATAAATAGTTTATCAAAACTAACTTTTTATTGACCGTTAGTATACGTATTAAAACATATTAACGGTTAGACAAGTTTCTTGATGAGCGTGAACCTTTTGTGTGCAATTTGAATTGGGACGGAGAGAGTACATTTTTTCATAAGGTATACTCCTATCTTGTATTTTTTATATTCAATATAACTAAAACATAGTATTTCAATTTAAAATATTATAATTATTTCATAAATATCTCGCAAAATAACATCTTTAGCAATACAAATTCTATACGTATAAAAATTGTTGTTTTGGTGAAATGAAACTTGTATCATATCCTTGCCTTTGTTTTAACCGTATTATCTTCACATTTAGAAGATGATCACCATCACCGGCAAGTAAGTGATCCGCACTCCTCAAAGTTGGGTCTAGTTCCGCCACGGCTCACAATGCGAAAACTATGAATCTCGTAATAAGGCTCCTGCCTAGAGTAAATGTCGCAACTGTGTCACATTTGGTCACTTCGCTCAGGATTGTCGCAAATATCGACATGGACGTAAATAGGTCGTATGGTTTGATTTGGGCGAGATGGGTTTAGTTTGGTCTTGGTTGGCTCGGGTGATCCGATTTGCATCGATTAGATAGGGTTTGGTGCACCCTTTGTGTGCACCGAGTGTGGACAGTCAACGAGTACTGGTGCTGGACTACCGTAACTTACTTCTCCATCGATGTCCGTGGTGTCGGGCGGGTGGGGCGCTGAGGGCGAGCGCATCGCCTTTTGGCCATAGGACTACAAAGCAGGAAGGAGAACTAGAGTTGGCTTCTAGTTCTGCTTCTTCCGTTTCATTGGACGTGACACACTTCCTTTTTTAAATTATTTTTGTAAATTTGACACACTTTCATTTTATGACAATATTCTTTTAATTTCATCAACTCATTTTACTTTTATCTTTCTAAATTCAATTTCATCCACTCATTTTATTCACCTAACTTAAAACAACTAAAGCTATGGTGTCACATCCAATGAAACAGAGGTAGTATATTTTTTCATTTCAAATTTTCTTTTTCAAAACAATGGAGCTCCGTCGTCGCATGGCGTCAATAATCGGAACGGAAAATTGCGAAAAACGAAAACAAAGACAGAGGTCCACCTGTCAAACCGTGACGTTAACGGGCCACTCCATCCTAGTATAAAAACCACCGTAACTCTTCTGCCTCTCCCGTTAAATACCGGCTCTTTGACCAAATTACCCCGCTGTTCCCTTCCCCGCTACCGAAACCTCACGAGCAGCCCTTTCTCTCTCTCCTCGTTCAGGTAATCGTCCTTCCGCCATCGATTGCTAAATTCACCGTTCGTTTATCTCACACGCGACACAGAGTGAGACGAGCTCGTGCAAAATTTTGAATATGATTTGCGTTTCTCCGTTTCATTTCTCGTACGACGGAGCTTGTTTGTTTGATTGAGAGCTAATCCCGGGGGCGATCTTTGTTTCTGCTGTTGTGTGTGGTCGTTAGGGTTTACGAGCTGATGTTTGTACTTCTGTTGATTGATTCTACTGAATTATAGGGGGTTTCAGTGATTTTATTGTTCGTCTGTGTTTTTTCCGCAGAGAGGAACATCTGTTGCGGTTGGAGGAATTTCTGCACGCGAGGTAAATTCGTTTATGAAGATATCTTGCTGAATTGTATTTCTTCCATGTTTTATCCGTGGAAAAGTGCTGCAGAAGCAGCTGTTGATGTTCACTGTTGGTGGATGTTGTATTTGGTGAAATAGGGTTTTGCTTTTGCCTTTTTTGTAAGTTCATGTGCATGGATTGGGCTGGGAGTTCAGCGGAATGTAGCTTACTAGTACAGTTGGCATTTTTAGGCTGCAGAATTTTTCCCGAGAAGATATGATTCCTTGTAGCCTATGTCTAATAGGGGTTTCCACTGTTATCAAAGATACCTCTGACGGATTTTGATGAATTAGATGTTTCCATAGATTGAGCTGAGCAGATTGTCTACTTGCAAGAACCTGACTATAAATAATGGAATAAATTTAGATGTTTCCGAGAATCTTGCTAGTTTCCTGTCATTGCTTTTCAAGATTAAGCCGTGTTGTTCATATGCACCTTTTTTGTCAAATGTAATATGAATTTGATCTGCTCGTCATGTTCCATTTTTGTTATGGTTGCATGGACATGGTTAGGTTTTTCAGTGGTCCTTGTTTGTGATTGGCGGTGATGTTAATTTTTTTTAAATTTATTTGAAGGAATGCCATTACTTGTGTTTGTTCACTTTATCATGTAAAGTTTCTTCAGAAAACGTTTTCCACTTGCTTACAAGTTGAGAAATTTGTGTGGAAGCATTCGGTTGTCGCTATTGCACATAAGGCGTGCTTGATTTAGTTCTTATTCAGCACACAACATTTCAATAATATAGCAGTAAGTATTATTATTATTGTTGTAATTATTAATATTATTATTATTATTGTAATTATTAATAATATTATTATAATTATTTCCCCTTTTCCGGATTGTGCCAAGCCTTGTCTAGTTAGAGGTTCATAGGCGATATTAATTTTCTCATGTTGCTTGTCAACCGAGTTTTTCTTTTCTTTTTCTCCTGATATATATATATATTATGCAAAGTAGGCGAGCCTTTTCATTTTTTACATGTTTTTCTTATTGGACCGGATCTTGCACTTTGATAAATTAATAGTTTGAAATTATCAAATATTTTTCACCTGAAAATAGTAATAATTTCTTGTAAATGACTTTGATTTTTCTCATCTTATATGCTTTATGTCACATGTCTGGAAAAATAAATGGACAATCTGGATTTTTTTTTAAAAATTCTTCCAACTTACCATATGTGGAAGGGGAAGATCTGTGTTTAGGTTGCTTCCTGTTTCCTTTCTGTTTTCCACCCCTTCTTTCACCTCAGGATTGCAGGGGTAGAGGGTGAGTGTGAGAGGTATGCTCATTGCCCTAGACCCCCCAATAACTCCACAATTTAAAAAAAAGTAAATTCCACTTTTTTCTTAAAGCCAGATCTGCGCTGTAATTAATGCGGAAATGTTTCTTTTTGCATTCTCTCTTTTTCTCTTATGGCGGTGCAGTGGCAAGTGTCACGCTGGCTCTTGTGACAATTTTCTAATAAGCATAGATTGTGTGCTTATATTCCATCTTTTCTGTTTTAGGTAATAAATCAGCAGCGGTCTGTCACCCATGTTTTTCGGCTCACCTTGAGCCATTTGTAGCATGGACTTAAATGCCTCTCCAGAGCCAGAAGATGATGATGAGATTTTTGAATCACATTCTCTAGAAGATAACATAAATGAGCATTTTCTCCACAATAATCGTTCAGAACTTGTAGAGAGTGGTGCTGAGATTGCACGCAGGGTACCTCTCTTCTTCTCTTCAATTTCCTGACTAAATTATTGTGATGATATCATTTTCTTATTTGGGATGCAGTTCTCTGACATGTCATTTTCTCTTTTGCTTGTTTATCGAAATTTAACTATTTTTTTAATTAGAAAAAGTAATTCCTGCCACATAAAGATGGTATCGGTTCTCAAGTCTTCTAAAATTATTTATCCACTGTTAAATGTGTAATTCTGTTATTTAATTTTGTATTTGATATTCAATGGGAAATATTGATTCTATCTTCTGAAATCCCTAGTCATTCTTGTTTATACAAATGCTTCTATGAGAGAGCAATTTCAGCCACATAAAGATGGTATTGGTTCTCAAGTCTTCTAAAATTCTCTATCTTTGTTAGTTGTGTAATTCTATTATTTAATTTTGTGTGAGACATACAATGGGATAAACGATTGGGAATGATTGAATGATCCTATCTTCTGTAGCCCCTACGCTGACCGTCTTGTTTCTACTAAGACTTTTTTGTTGCCTGGGTGATTCTAATCTGAATAAATGATAGTTGTTTCAGAACATCTGAAGGTTGAGTTTGATGCATTGGATATTCTCTGAATGCATAAATATAAGGATTTATGCATTATGCATGTAGGCGTAGTTTATGTACTTGCTATTTCTAATTTAATGTTGTTTTGTACGACTAGGAGCGTGAAGAAAGGAGTCAGCGCTTAAAAACCCAACGGAATGAAGACCCAGTACAGTATGCTTCACAACCATCTGTTTATGGTGATACGACTCAATCCAAAAGACAGAAAACTCAGAGTAGACTCCCCCCTGGTAATCCATGAGAATATCTATGTTACCGTATTTCTTGTTGCAGAAGGTTCTCAGCCAAATATCAATTGATTCACGACAAATTTACTGGAATTTTTATCAACTTCTGGGAATGCAGGGTGGAGGGAAGCTATTGGATTTTGATTATGAGGGAAGGGGGATGGATTTTGAAAGAATCACAGATTGAAGCATCCAACTGAGTTCAGTTTTTCAAAGTTCAAACTATGTTTTTCATAAAGCTTTAAGTTTCAGAAATAATTTTTTCTTTGATCTTTTTTTTTTCAAAAAAGTTTTACCCTCTAAAATGGACAATTGAAACATTTATTCCCACCCTCTTGTTCTGTGAAATATCATATGACATTCCCTCCTTTGTTACTGATTTGCAGGTTGGTTGGATTGCCCAGGCTCTGGTCAAGAAATAGGTTGCATTATACCTTCTAAAGTTCCATTGGGTGAAGCTTTTAATGATGTTATTCCTCCGGGTAAAAGATATTCATTCAAACAAGTGATAAATAAGCAAAGAGTTCTATCAAGAAAGGTTAGTGATGTTGAACTTAAATGTCTCCAATGATATTATTGCTAGCTTTAAATTCATCATGTTTGAGTTGTCTGCATCTTCAGGAAATGGTTTGAAAGCTATACTGAGGTTGTGCATTTATGTTGAATGTTGGTGCCATTCTTCTATTGCTTAAATTTATGCCAATTAGACAGGTCCTATTGATGCCTTTTGTAGATCCAAAACTATATTAAAATAGTGGGCTTCATATTGGTTGTCAATAGTCAGAAATAGATTTAATTATTTGATTTAGATTGCTGGATATATTGTATGATACTCTCTCCTGAACCTGTCCAGCTTGGTTTGGTGATTGATTTGACAAACACAAATAGATACTACTCATTGCAAGAACTGAGGAAAGATGCTATAAAACATGTTAAGGTGGGTATTGTTTTCGAAGAAAATATCTGCTTCTCTCTCATTTTGTCAGCTTCCTTTGTTCTTCTCTTCTAATTTACCTAACTACAAGGCTGGATGTATTGCAGATTGCTTGCAAGGGGCGTGATTCTGTGCCTGACAATGAGTCCATCAACAATTTTGTTTACGAGGTGAGTAGTTTTAGCCGTAGTTCTAATGTTTGCTTGCCTCAATCAATAGTCACTCATCACTATAGTTCCAATATCATTAAATAACTGGTTCTTTACAGGAGTAAATGAACGATTCCTTTTACCCATTGGTAACAACGAAAGTAATGGTTAGCTGGCTCCTAGCCAAACTAGAAATTTGATGTTACATGCTGGTGTCAGATTTGGTTTGTTATTTTCAAGAGCAGTAATTTTAAAATGCACAAACTCGCTGTGAACAAAAAAATCCCTTCAATTTTTATTCACACGGTTAACCTGCAGATCAAAGTGTAGTGCATGACACTCATTATATGTTATTCTGCACCTGTTAGATAACTCTTATTGCTGTTTGAAGGAAGCTCTACAGATTTTTGATGTCCTCTTGTATGGTTTTCAAGCATTTCCATTACCATACTTTAGTATAACTGTTCTACATCCCCATGCTTGTAGGTTTCACAATTTCTTATGCGCCAGAAGCATGCCAGGAAACATATATTTGTACATTGCACTCATGGGCATAATCGTACTGGTTACATGATTGTTCATTATCTAATGCGTACTTCGTCTATATCAGTCACTCAGGTCAAGGTGACTTGTGTTGTTTCCTGATTTCAATCAATGAATACTTTTCCTCTAAAGAAGTGCCTTTGCTTGGATATAGGCGATCAAAAATTTTGCTGAGACACGTCCTCCAGGAATATACAAGCCGGATTATATCGATGCCCTGTGTGCCTTCTATCATGAAAAAAAACCCTGAAATGGTTGTTTGCCCAGAAACACCAAATTGGAAGTCCACTGAATTAGACCTAAATGGGGATGCAATGCCTGATGACGATGGCAATGGAACTTCTGCTGCTCTGCCTCTTGTATGTGTTTCTTTACTAAGTTACTCCTCTAATTCATTATTTTCCTCTTTTTTGGGGAGTTAAAGTATGAATAAAAACATCTTGATTGCTTGTAAGCAGCTCCACCAAACGCACCCAAAGACTTACAATAATAACAGTGATTGTTGTTTGAGTTGGAGTTGGCTTTCTCCTTTTGTAACTATACTCTCCACCCCCCTTGCTTATTGATGTAGAAGTAAAATGAATTCATCAATTAATTAAAAGCACGATCTCGGTGACAGGAAGTTCCTGGGATAGAAATTAATTTCTTATTTGCTTGTTCCAGCAATTGGAGTTGTGAAAGTAGATAATACAATGATTTGCTCATCAGTATGCTCCATTCAGTTGACTTCTGAGCTAGCTTAAAATGAATCTAATGCTTACATCTATCATAAAAGACTCTTAGGAAGTCATTTATGGTTGATTACGAATTGTCTTGAAAATGTTTGTACTCTGCATAATTGATCTTTGATATTTCAGGTAAATAACGAGACAAATACTGAATTGACAAATGATGATATCTTAGGAGATGTTATACCCCTGGAGCAACAAGAGACCCTGAGGCAATTCTGTTACCAGTCCTTAAAGTTGCCTGCCGCTGGGGTATGGATTTGTATTACACCTGTCTTCTTGTTATTTCTGCGTCAAATATTGCTCTACCTAATATGAGGCAACTAATACCATATAGTGTGTCTGTTTAAAAGCATGGAACAACATTGAAAATGCGCTTGTATGATTATCTTTTAAATTGGTAATGCATCTGATGATGATCTTAGATGTTTGGGCCCCATATTTCATATGTATGGTATCAGGAGAATACTAGGCCTATGTACTATGATCATGCATTTTGTAGACGTGCCTATGCTTTGGCTGGAATTTACATCCGGTAGCATTCGTTGTGTTTTAGAATGATTGCTTAACATAGGCATAAGACTAAAGTACTCTTGCTCCTACATTTTTATAGCTAACATGTATTTCACTCGATATTTATCTGAATTGGCAGGCAAAAGGATATTCTCAATTTCCAGGGTCACATCCAGTTTCTCTCGACAGGTTCTTATTTCGCTTGTGATAATTTTTAGTGACTTGCTGCTTCATTATTTTTCTTCAAGACTACCTAAAATTATCGAGTTCAAGGGTTTGGACTTGAGGGGATGGTTTGTATGTCTTTCTTATACATGTTATAGTATATAAAAAAAAACATTTGAGGTCTTGTTTTGCCAGGAGTAACTGAACCAACTCCTTTCTCAGCTCTGGCCTGCATGGTTTATTGATTGGGAGAGTTTTTTGCTGAAACAATTAAGAACAATTGCATATTTGCTTTAGTTCTAGAGAAAGAAAAGAAAGCAAGCGATGAGTATCAATTGCATAAAATAATTTAAATTTAAAAGTTTTTTTTTGTATTTTATCTGTTTCAACGTTAGATTAGAGGTGCGATGGAATTTATCAAATGATCGTGGAGACTTATTGGACTTTTTAACATGTCATTTCTGGGCCCAATGGAATTCATAGGTAAAGGAAGAAGCCCTATTAAATAAAGACTTTGGCTTTGGACCATATTTGGTTATTGATAAGTCTTATTTAAGACTGCAACTGCATAGAGAAGTCTTATTTAACTATCTAGTTTTAATACTTGACATTTCATGGTGCTAAATGCACATTTAAAAATTCTGATAATGGGCAAGACTGATTGACAATTGAACTACTTTCTCACTTATTTTCTATATTTAGCTCCTACTGAACACCCAAGAGCCTTGTGATATGCAGTGAGAATGTAAAGTTGTTGAGGCAACGTTATTACTATGCTACATGGAAAGCTGATGGGACCCGATATATGATGCTCATTACCATGGATGGGTGTTACTTAATTGATAGGCACTTCACTTTCCGGAGGGTGCAAATGAGATTTCCTTGTAGAACTAATGAAGTACGTAGTTAAATTAACTTCTCATTTGAACTTGCTTTATGCTTTTAATTGTTGTATGGCAGTTGAACTTGCTTTATCCTTCTGTGCTAGGGCATAGCTGAGAGGACTCACCATTATACGCTACTTGATGGGGAAATGGTAATTGACACCGTTCCAGACTCCCGAAAACAAGAAAGAAGATACCTGATATATGATATGATGGCAATCAATTCAATTTCTATTGTAGAGGTAGGTGTTTGACTTATTTATTGAGCCACATTTCCCCCTGGTAATTTTTTTTGCTAATTGTTGGATCTTTTAAAATTGATCTACTAACTGATTATCTGGATGTTGCGAGTTTCCTTTACATTTGTTTCTCTTTAAATCTACGTGGAGTAATTTTCTTATTTTCTGAGTTATAACTGAATGTGAGTTGGCCCATTCACAAGATATGCTGCAGCTGCTGCTCCATGTACCTCAATATACAGTTATCTTGATTGAAGGGGGGTTATGCCCCCCAAAGAAAAGTTCTGTTCATAATCTGATAATTTTGGAATTACGTAGTCACGGTTTGGATTTACCATTTAAATTCAGTTAATATGGTCTCTATTTTTTAATGTTAAAAAGAAGTTAAAAGTCTTGAGGAAACAGATGTTTGATAGTTATCTTTTCTAGTATTTTATTTTTGTTTCTGACTTGAGGGGTCTAGGATCCAAGCTAATAGAATTGATTGCAGATTTCATGATGCCAAATGGTGGTTTCCTGTAATTGGTTTGTTCTTTCTTTATTTACATATTATCAGCTGTGTGGATAAATGTTTTAGGGTTTAGTAAAGTATTTCATGCAGCCTCGTCTCAGCTGATGTGGTTGTGGCTTGATTACCAAATCTGTTATAATCAAGAGCTTCTTCTGATTTTGTTATTTAGTTTATAGACGCATCTTTGAAAACTCCTACAGTTGCCTTAACTACTGTTTTGTTCACTTTGACATGTAACTTGATGCAGCGGCCATTTCATGAACGCTGGAAAATGCTCGAGAAAGAAGTAATTGAACCAAGGAACTATGAGCGCCAGCATATTTATCAAAGCAGAAACCCCTACTATAGATATGAGCTTGAGCCA
>JAUOBV010000003.1:9778929-9789783 GCA_032360425.1 Rubia occidens
ATAGCGTGTTACCGCGCTTCGGATACAGTTTAGGTTTACAACTTATTCTGTAATCTCACAAATTGCTTCCCTCTGAGGAAATGATATTATTAGGATTTGGGGAGCCTAATAAATATCCCCCCACCTTTGGTGGTTTGCTTATAAAAAAAAGATAGTAATTGAAGATCGTGAAAAGAAAATAGGTCGTCGGGAAGAGTATGAAACAAAACTTTGTTTACACGTACTTAAAAATGGGAATGGCGATCACTGATCTAGTGTGATACGGCCCAATGGGAGCTCACCATCTCGATGATCCAATGATGCTTGGACTTTTTGGAAATGGATTGTATGATTTGGGCTTACAAGTTACTGTCCAAAATCGGGCTGGGTTGTTGGGCCATTATCTGTCCAAAATGCACAGTTATTAAATAAAAAACAAATTTCAAATCATCTCATTAATTGTATCAATTATAAAAATATAAAACCATGTAATGATTAGTTGGACAAAAATAAGATTTTTGTAAATTAAAATAAACAGAAAATCACTCACAAGTCACAAGTGACATAAGTTATAAAATAATTACATTTAACGATTAGATGATTTTAAATAAAACCTTGTACGTTACTAGGACCTTGCTATGACGTTATATTTATAACACATAAATTATATGTTACTCCATTGATACTTTGCTTATTGTATACTCCCTCCGTCCCACTCTAAGTTGCTTATTTATATTTCAAGAGTCAAATTTTATAAATTTTTAGAGTCAAATTTTATAAATTTTGACCATAAATAAAAATAATATACAAATAATAAGAAAATTGTGCATTTATACCTCTCAGTTCCTTGTTTTGTGCACATATACCCACCATTTTTTAAAAGTGCATTTGTACCTCTAGTGGCATCTAGAAAATTGGTCAACTTTGGTAAATTTAACCAAATTAATTTTTGGTTAACCTAAATTGGCTAGAATTGAATTCAAACTGATTTGAACTAGATTGAATTGAATCGAACTGAAATGAATCTCAAATGATTCGGATAAAGGTGCCTAAGTACTATATCTTGCGATAACTATGCGAATTGTTTTTTTACATTTGATTGTTTTAATTTATTATTATTATTCTCATTTAATTTTATTATCCATACTTTTTTTTACCCATTCACCTTCCCTCAATTCTCAACCAATTTCAGGGGCATTTGTTTATCCTTTTTTTTTATTTAAAGAAACCGTTATAGTCGTGATAAAAACAAGAAATCAAGGTGGAATTCCTTGAAAACAGTGGACTAAAAGCGTGATGGGGCTCACATGAAAAACGCAATAAAAGAAACTTCACAATCACGCCTCACCCAACAGTCGCACATTCCCGTTCACAGCTACCAGTCGAACCAGCGAATTGGTGAACCTGACTGCATCAAAAATCCAAAAATCAAATCATCGTAGTAAACAAAAAATCATCTCCAATGCCCTTTTCTCGATTGGCTTCAGAAATGGAAGAAACTATTCATTCTGGTCTTCTCAGTGCGAGTACTACTGCAAATGCTCCATTGATTGCAAGATCGCGAATCGGAGCAAATGAAGGCGAAGGGCTTTACCGGTCGCATTACACGGCGGAGATGGAGGCCGGCGGCGGTGAGGCGGCGGGACTGAGATTCAGTGACTGGATTGTTGACGAAGCATGGTCGTGTGCTGCCATTGCTTTCACCTTCTGGTTCTTTGGTACCGATCCGTTATGTTTTAAAGCATGATTATTATAGTATGAGAGCGAAAAATGAGTCCTTATGTGGAAGAAGATAGGGTCCTATTCTCCGGCTTCAGTTCAGTTCAGTAAAAATAAGCTCGGGAGAACATGGCTTGAAGCCCGATTCTTTTCAACTTCAGTTCAGATTAGTTAATTTTGATTTGATAAAATTTAACATGATTTTGGTCTACTATAATGAACTATTTTCCATGTTAGTTCAGTTTAGTTTATTGCAGTTCAAATTGTGCGAAAAGAACATGGCCAAATTTAACTGGCATTTGGTTGTGATGTAGTGTGCATGATCATGATAATGGGAGTTTATGGATCAGTCACTTTGATCCTCGGGCCACATTCATCGATTCTGATAAAGCCTAATTCATACTTTGTGAACTATGTGAAGGTGATTTCTTGGAATTCTGTCTTTTTCATCTGTAAAAGCTTGTTTAAGCTATCCTAATTCACTTAGCTTGATGGTTGATTCGTGTACTAGGTAGAGGACTTATACGAGGGAACTACTGGTCCGATCGTGCTGTATGGATTACACAAACAACCGCCTTTGGATGTTGTCGTTAACTGGTCCGAGGTTCATAGTGTCAATCTCGAATCCAGCGCTCACAAGGCGAGTTTCGAGCCTGTTGAATGATTTAATGAGTGTAAATGAGTTAGTTTAATGTTAATTTCTTCATAAACAGGAGTGGACTTATTTCTTGAATAAAGGATCTTGGATGAACATTTCTTACAGTGTAGATTCAGCCAACTCTTCTTCTTCTTTGATCTTGTTAATCGCGAAAGGTAAGTTTTTCCCTCTCACTTCACCTATGGCTCCTGTTAATATATGAGATTATGTGTCACATCTTTATAGCACTAATTGGTTTTATGATAGAAGCACGTGAGTCTAATTCGGTAGTTGATGATCAGAATCCTTTTCATAGGTAACGGTGGTCTTCACCAGTGGCTCGATGACCCTTTTTACCAGAACACCAGCTTATCTTGGCAACTCATACAAGGTGGGACAAAGGTGGAAATTTAACTAACTGTTACTGTCTGAACCTAACAAGAATATGAAACCTGTTTTGTAATTCATAGGAAATGGTACGATTCAGCAGAATATATTTGCCTCCTCGAGTTACTATGTTGCATTAGGCAACTTTAACCGCGAAGCAGCTGGGGTAAATCATCTGTTGCATCTTATTTATTTACGCGAATGATAATTAACTGGCATTGCTGTTTAACTTGAGATTAAGTAGCAGGTACAGTTGACTATATGGCTAAGGACAATGGCCTATGATGCAACTGAGGCCTATGACAAATGTAGTTTCATGCTCGGTGAATGTACTGTTCAAATCCCTTTTGGTGGTCAGAATGCTGCTCTTTTAACCTCTCCCGGACCAACACATGTAAGATAATTACTTGTGCTTGTTAAGATGCCTAACTATTAGAATCACGAGATTCTATCATGAAACCAATCGGTACAAAGCAGAGGTGATCAGTAACCAGACAACCTTTTTTGAGTATTTTTCTTCCTTTTATGGCCATAGGGTAGAGCATTGAGCGAGTGGTACGTGAACGTGAAGCTATCATATGGACCGCGATGGATAACATATTTTGGAGGGATAGGTTGGTTTCTAGCTTTCGCTTTTGTCATATTGATCAGAAAATACATTTTGCATGCGTTCAGAAAATGTTGTATGCGTAGGTGTGCGTGGCAAATCACGTTCATTTCCTTATGCAGGTGGGATGACATTACTCATGTTAATGGCCATCTATTTCTCTTGCTATTTTGTCTGTCTGAATGGAACTAGAAGGCTTCACATTCATGATAGAGAAGGAGCTAGAACAGAAGAAGCCCCTCTTGCTCGAAACAAAGATGACGATCTCTTGAGCCGGGGCTCCTCGTTTGATTCTGTGTCGCAATGTGATGATGATCTTGAGGGTCTCGAGGGAAAATCAGCAAAAGATGGCGGTAAAAACAACAGTAATACTCGACGACTCTGTGCTATTTGCTTTGATGCTCCAAGGGACTGTTTTTTCCTGCCATGTGGCCATTGTGTGGCTTGTTTCACCTGTGGTACGAGGTATTTTCTTCTCTGTGTCATGAAATAAAACTTTGAGTTCACTTTTAGCTACGATGTTATTTGCTATTGATATGATTTTCCTTTGATGTTATAAACAAAGAAGAAATTTACGCACTGATGCTGCTAATTTACCTTGTTTGTTTCCAACTTGCAGGATTGCGAAAGCCTGTGGAACTTGTCCAATCTGTCGTAGACACATGAAGAAGGTCAAAAAGATTTTTACTGTTTAATCTTTAAGCAGTTGGGGGACCAGTGAATTGGTGTTATTGGGCTCGGTCCATTTGAGCAGCAGATTGTAGACCTTTTTATGGGCACTCGGTACACTTCTTCTGTGGACATTTGTTTAAGTGGTTAATGAACAGACTATCCGGTTTGGCAGCGATTAGGGTTATTTCATTTGATAGTAGACTGTTATATCGTAACATGTATTTTATAACCTTAGTCATGTATTTATATCATTATATATATCTTTATATTTTGATAACAAAAGGTGGTGATGGTAACGGCGAGAATTTCCCATGTTTGGTGCTACAGTAACAATTCTTGGATGCAAATAGGGAGGGTGCATTTAGCAAATGCGCCCTCTTGTTTTTTTATTTTTAAAATGGAGAGGGTGCATTTGCTAAATGCGCCCTCTTGATTTCTTTTTTTTTTAAAATTTTCGCAGTTTTTTTTATAAAATTTTTGCTGTTTTCTTATGCGAAAATTTGAAAAATAAAATGAAAAATAAATTTGTATTTATTTATTTTTAAATTTTTGATGTCTTGCATGATTCATTTAAAATAAATAAATAAAAGTATGATTCATTTAAAATAAATAAATAAAAGTATGCTTCAGTGATTTTCAGTGATTTATTTTAGTGATTTTCAGTGAATTAAAAATAAATAAATACGCGCAAATTAAATGAATCATACTTTTATTTATTTATTTTAAATGAATCATACAAGACATCAAAAACTTAAAAATAAATAAATACAAATTTATTTTTCATTTTTCATTTTATTTTCCAAATTTTGGCACAAGAAAACAACAAAAATTTCAAAAAAAATTGCAAAAAAAAATTTAAAAAAAGGAAAATCAAGAGGGCGTATTTAGCAAATGCACCCTCTCCATTTTAAAAATAAAATCATACTTTTACTTATTTTTTAAAATAAATCATACTTTTATTTATTTAATATAAATGAATCATACAAGACATCAAAAATTTAAAAATAAATAAATACAAATTTACTTTTTCATTTTATTTTCCAAATTTTCGCACAAGAAAACAGCAACAATTAAAAAAACTACCAAAATTAAAATAAATAAAAAATCAAGAGGGCGCATTTAGCAAATGCACCCTCTCCATTTTAAAAATAAAATCATACTTTTATTTATTTATTTTAAATGAATCATACTTTTATTTATTTAATTTAAATGAATCATACAAGACATCAAAAATTTAAAAATAAATAAATACAAATTTATTTTTCATTTTTCATTTTATTTTCCAAATTTTCGCACAAGAAAATAGCAAAAATAAAAAAAAACTGCGAAATTTTTAAAAAAAAGGAAAATCAAGAGGGCGCATTTAGAAAATGGACCCTCTCCAATTTAAAAATAAAAAAACAAGAGGGCGCATTTGCTAAATGCACCCTCCCTAATTTGCATCCATACCCCATGACAACCCCATGAAGCATCCGGTTTGGGGGAAAACCACCCCACAAAAATAAAGCTCTCGTTTTATTTTCAGGACCAGTTCAGAGCTTTTACTTAATTCTGTGAGAACCATTTCCCTGGCTTTTTTTTTGTTGGGAAATCTCGTAATTTATTGGCTATATTTTGTTGTGAACTTCTGCATCCATAAATGTTCCAAGCCCAAGCAGGAGCTCATCTTCTTTGCTTCTGTTTTGGTCTTTTATCAAAGTTATTATTATTTTTTGGAAAGTGTAACTTCAGAATTCAATCAAGAACTGCTTGTGTGATATCTTTTCTTAGATATCCCATTGCTCCACTGCTGAACATTTGCAGCTGAAGTAGATGGGCTGGTTGTGTTTGTAAAACATTCCCCCAAGTCTCAAAAGTGTTGATGCCAGATGATCACGTTGCTCTTTATCAGAGGAGTGGCAGTGACATTCAAAGTCCTCCAAGATATGCTTTTTATGCTTTAGCTGTTTTCCATCACCTCTTCTTTTCATCCTAAATTACAGCTTGAGCCCTACGCAAATATTAAATCTCTAATGGGCAAAAAAAGGAATAAACGTTCGGTTGCATCTATTTGTTATTATTAGATAAGCTAATTATGTTAAATTGGATTCAGTTGAGAACTTGAGATATTTATTATTGCCCTAATAAGCAAACAACTTCGGTTGTAGATCTTTTTTCTGTTTTGAGATAGTGTATGGCCTAAATCAGTCCCTGCATTTTTTTTCCTATTCTAATAATTGTGAACCAGTCACTAATTTCCTTATAGAAAACCATACTTTAACATTCAAGTTCTGAAAGCTTGGATAAAATGCAAAAAAGGAGAAGAAAGGGCAACCCAGTGCCAAGAAGCATTGCATGTTTTCCCACGTACCAAGGGTCTGGCTATTAAGACATATGTTATAAAACCTTATAATTTAATTATTATTTAAAAATATATGTTTGCATGGTTGAGCCCATAATCTCATGCATATGGCAACATCTCTTTGGTACATAACTATTTGACAATGTAACCTTTGGGTGTATATATCTACTCTTACTGCACATATCAATTTGATGAGCAAACATATGCGTCTGTAAGCAGAATTTTTTTTTCATATCTTTGGAAATTCCAGTTTTATTAACCTAACTTGGTGCTTGAAAAAGTTGTCTGGGTCCATGAGAGATTACTTCTTGATTTATTAGAGTGTCGTAGACTTATCTTTTTATTTGTCATTTCTTTTCGATCAGTGATTGTTTCAGTTGTCTGGGGAGATTACCTGTCATCATTATCATGATTTATTGGAGTGTCATCTACTTATTTTTGTATCTACCCTCTTCTGCCTAAAT
Organism: Rubia occidens; assembly: GCA_032360425.1. NCBI lineage: Eukaryota > Viridiplantae > Streptophyta > Magnoliopsida > Gentianales > Rubiaceae > Rubia > Rubia occidens. The sequence goes on from JAUOBV010000003.1 coordinate 9,785,736, forward strand.
AAATGATTTTTGTTGTTGCCTTTATTTGATTTTAGTGAAAGTTCCATCTTTTTGTGGTTGTCATGTGGTTTTAAAATGCGCTCCGATGCGCCCGCATAATGCGTGATGCGCTCCGATGCGCTGCCTCCCCGCATTAGTTGTCTTGCTGCCCTAGTTTTCCATCATGGCTTTGATGCGCTGGGCTGTTATAAAACCCATTTAAATAAAAAAATCATTTAATTAAAATTTTCATTCAAGTTAAAAGTACAAAAATATAGAAAAGTAAACCCTTTCCTTCTTATTTTCTCCTCATCGGCTCGTCCGCTGCTCTTCTCTTTCCTTCGGTCGGCCATATAAGACTCTCTCCACTGATCCTCATCAACAGCTCTCTTCGGTCAGCTGTGTAAGACTTTCCTTGATGATCTTTAAACTTGAATTTTTTTTTTAACTTTGAAGTCTAAAGTCTAATCTTATACTTTTATGTTGTGTTTGTGTTGTTTTGGTTTTTTAGTGTGTTTTTTGTTGAAACTTGGTAGTTTTGAAGCTTGATATTATTCTTGTATTGTTGTTGGTATTTGGTATTTAATTCACTATTTGCTATTTGCTATTTGGTTGAAGTTGTTATAAATCTAACTTTACATTTGATTATTTGAACTTGTTTTGCATATGCATATATACATATATTGATTATAAAATAGGTAGCGCATTGGAACCGTGATGCACTCGCATCGCAAGGCCCATCGCGCACTATTCTAATTTTGGGCCTTTGCGCATTTTAGCGCATCCCACATTTTAAAACCACGGTCATGTCATCTTTTGAAAAGGCCAGGACTGCATAAATCCTTTTTAACCTTGATGTTTCTTATGGACATTCACTTACTCGTGCCAAAGTGCTATTTGTCAGGTTGTGATATGTAGAAATGAAGCAGAAACGTGCTTGATAGAAACATCAATAAATTCACTACGTATAAGCCTCAAGGTGAGGCATTACTGCTACTTTAGATTGATGAACCTAATATTTTCTGGGTGTTTATGGCTCAAATCTTTGCATGTGATGTCTGGAGATCTTTATGTTACTTTTCAGATCCAATAAAAAGTCACTGTCCATTGTTGCATTGTGAAGCATCTCAAAGGAAATTCTTATGTGTATTGATAATGATATAAAGTTGTGTTGAGTGGAAAATTATCTGTAAAACATTTTTTCAGAGGAGATTTTTATATTTATTTTCATATCTGCAAGTGAAACAAATAGATGAACTTGAAAACATTTTAACAAAGAAGTTTCTCAGGTTTTTGTCGATGAGAGCAGAGGCTTTTCAGGTATTGAGGAGGAAGCCCGTCCCGGTACATGCTTAAGGTTATGTTGATTACTTCTTTTTTTCCTTTTGTGGTTAATAATATATATTGTGAAGGGAAATTAAATACGACTTTGTTCCCTGTAATTTCTTTCAGGATTTTCAGTTGTAATGTAAAAGCATAATGAACTAGATCACAGTACATTTTACCTGCCAAAGAGATGGTTGATGTTGTCTTTCTAGTTTCTACTAATATTTAGATATCAATGCTAACCATTATTCTTTGGATAAATGATACGTGAAATATCAAGATCTGGTCAATGATGTCTAACCACAATTAGTTTATTCTTCATCATCATCTATATGTACCCGAATATGTCCTGGACCCTATTTTTGCTGCATTGTTATTTTCCGACAATACTATCTAATTGTATATGTACTGGATTTAGCACTAATCATATACTATTAGATAGTATATGTACTGGATTTAGCACTAATCATATGAAACTCAATTTGAGACAAACATCTTTTTATAGAGAACTCTTTTTATAGATATCTAAGGTTTGGTAAGCTATCTTTATGTTAGTGCTCTGTATGATATTTTGCTAAGAATAACGCTTCGACACAATATTAAGATTTCTCAATAACAAGGTCGATACCTTAGATCTCCCCGAGTGGTAGGAAATAAAAATTGCATTACACACTGCACGCCCCAAGCCTCAAGTGGTAAAGCCTTTGCTCAGCATTTCGACTTTTTCTGTTTTACCTAAACAGAGTTCTAGGTTTATACTTCAGGGACATGGCTGACCACAAGCAAATCGCGTGAATAGTTTGCATGGACCATTGAGTAACATGTCACAGATCAGAGTATTTCTAGATAGTTGTTTTCGGCAAGAAATTGAATTGTACTTTGTTAAGTCGGATTATGAAATATGTAGTTATGATCTTTGTTTCTGCTGTATAATCCACATAGAGAAGTAACAGGGCCGTCTCAAAGTTTACGGAGGCCCTTCTAAAAATTTTAATCCGAGGCCCTCTGAGAAATTTTATATATATATATATATATATATATAATTTTTTAAATTAATCATTTAATATAAAAATTTATTCAAGTACATTGTAATTTTTAATATACTAGTGATAAATTATTTTTAAAGTGATATCCTCCTATCTTTTATCAAAGAAAAATCATTGATTAATTCTTCATAATTTATTTTCTCCTGCAAATCATTCTCATTTGCTATCTATGCTAGTCCATTTAGTCTTTCTTGTAACATTGTTGAACGCAAATAAAACTTCAACAATAACCCTATTGAAAAACTTCTCTCTGCAGAAGCAACAGTCACAAGAATAGTTACTAGAATTCTATATGCAATAAGAGAATTAGGAAAAACATTCCATACGTTTCAAAATTTTCAAAATAGCAACAACTCCCATTTTTTTCACTGGGAAATAATTTATTGCCACCAATATCATATTGTTCCGAGTTTTTAAGAGATGTTTCATGATTATTACAATAAGACTTCAGTTGAACATCATCAATGGAGTGTAACTTATCATAAGTAAATAAGAAACCAAACACATTATCTTATAGTTGATATTCTTCAAATCTAGAAGTAAGTGAAGCAATTGCTTGATCAACAATACATAAGAAATGATTGACTCTAAATGATTCTTCCGAAGTTTGTGAAACAAAAACGGATGCATCAACATGATTCTCATCAAAGTGTATTTTTCTTCTAATTTCACGTCTCTTAGAAGAGGATTAGGCAATGAAAGTTGCCGCAGATTGAAAAAAATTATTAAAAAAGTCATTGCCGCAAAAATGCATTGCAGATACAAAAAAAAGCACATACAACATTAACATTCTTTGAATAATTGAATCTCTGAATCATATATTACCTTAAAATCTTGTAGGGAGATTTTGATAACTAAGAATATGATATACAATTATAGCAAAACAAATTATCACAATTAAATTCACGGCCTCACCCATTTTCTTCCTGAATATCAAAATTGAAGAGTTGAAGTGGGTATTAAGAATCTGAATCAGAAAAGAAAAGAAAAGGAGATTGTATAAAAATCGTTGAGTACACAACCAAATTTATAGGAAAGATTTAGGGATTTAGATATCAATGGAAACTAACCGTTGGAAGAAGAGTACGAGACGAGGCAGCAATCTGCATGAAAATTGAAGAAGAAGTCAGAAGAAGACGATGTAGAGTCCATGAGATATAGAGATCTGTAATTGTGCATGGAAATCTGAATCAGCATGGGAAAAGGAAAGAAGAGAGACCTTTTATATTTATTATTTATTTTTAATATTTATCTATTGAACACAATCCTATTGAAAAAGGGCTTGGAAAATTAGGCCCTCAATTTTTTGGAGGCCTTGTGCGGTTGCTCACCTTGCACATGCTATTAGACGGCCCTGGGTATAACCATTTCTTATTGACTGCTGGAGGGTTCTTTTTGTTCATTTACTGACATATTGCCTTACCCTTTCAGGAAAGTACATCCTTAGACAGAACTGGAACTACAGGTAATATGAGAGTCCAGCAAAGTGAAGGAAATTATACTTCTGGTGCTTACAGCCATATTTCTCTGTATTCAATTTTTTATTCGGTGGTACAAGTGTCAAAAGAGTCATTCTAGCTTGTTTAGATCAAGATTTAACTTGTTTCAATCGCATCCTATGAATGCTATGGTGATCTTTTTCTTTGATACTGATTGCAGAGAATGTTTAGTAAATGTGGAAATTTGCTTAGTGAATG
>JAUOBV010000003.1:9843035-9854397 GCA_032360425.1 Rubia occidens
CAATATTAAAAATTTATTATGCAACGTGTAGTAGTTATAAAGTTTATAACCCGATTCATGCAACCCAAAAATTTTATCTTGATTTTTTTTAATTTTTACTTTAAACCTTTGTCTTTCCATGACTTATGGAAAGATCGTTTTTCAAAAAGACTAAGTCAAAAGATAAAAGTCTCCTTTTATAATTATAGAGTATAATTTGGAATGGGCTTGAGTTCAAAAGCTTTTCTTAAGTTGGCACCGCATCCTCGTAACTTCGCGGGCCAATTGATAGCGCTCAAGACGAAAAACAAAGAAAATTAGGGCCGTTTAATTTAAGAATGATGGACCGTAAAATTATTAAATAAACTCATGAGGGAAAAGGTTGTTGAGGCTATTATCAGACTAAGGCTAATTTTTAGGATAGTAGAGTTTTTAATCATGAAAATGTATACTTCCTCTAGTTTCTTAAATTTGACACGCAGTCCATTTTTATATATTTTGATAAAATTGACACATTTACTTTTATGATAAAAAGTGAATAATTTTAATCAGTCATTAAACTTTTTACTCTCTTCACTCAATTTTCTTCACATTTCAACTTGCAAAAATAACAATGCCTAAAACCATGGTGCCAACCATAGCAAAACGGAGGGAGTATTTTAGTTTTAGTATAATTATATAATAAGTTAAAGAGGTGATAAAATGTGTTTGAATGTGAAACTACAAAAGAAAAATACACATAGAAGTATAACTTTGAGAGATAAATGCATTTATACCCTCAAATTTCTTGTTTAGTGCACATATACCCCACCTTTTCAAGAGTGGACATATATCCTCTCCAATTTTTTAAAACTGCACATATACACCTCTTTGTTCTTTGAAAGTGCACATATACCCCTACAGTTGGAGATAAGCGTTTGAAAAACGGAAGGATATATGTGCACTAAACAAGAAAAATGAGTACTTTCGAAAAATTAATGGATGTGTGTGGGTGGGTGGGGGGTATGAAGTGATGGGAATGCACTTTGTTCTTCTAAATAGTAATGCTTGTGTAATGGTCAGATTACCTCTTCCACTTGGAGTAATAATAAAATATCGGTTTCACTCCTAATTATATCCCCTTTGTCGAATTTATGGACTTTAGTCCATTGAAGATCCAAATTCGCCCAGTATATTCCATTGAAAAATAGTCCTCGTAAAACCTGGTAAGCTGAAACAGCCTGTTCGTAAAAACTAATGTAGAAAGAATTAAAAAACAATCAAAATTGATTGCTTAAAAATATCGAGACGTCTAAAAAAACGCCCAAATTCCTACATATAGACGTGAGGACGTCTATAGGTTTGTATAATTATGTTATCGGGTAAAATGCAGTTTGTTTGTTTAGAGCATATAACTCTCTTTGTTTTTTTGAAGTGCACCGGAGATTGACATTTGAAAAACTGAGAGTATACACTCTCTTAAAAAATTGAGAAGTACATGTGCACTTAACAAATATATAGGGGGCACTTTATTCCATGTTATTTAGAAGAGGAAATAGCCAGCAAATAAATTACGCTACACCGCACTACATTTGAACTCCAGACAACAATTTCCATAAATCAAGTCCAATTCGTTTAAGAGCACAATATAAAGAAAAGCTTACTACAAAGAGCTACAAGTGGATGTTGCATTTACCAAGATGTTACAATAACAGCTCTCAATAAAATACTTTATGCCACAATTGTTAAAAGATATGAGGGCCGAATCATATATGGCATTCCAAAACACCACAGGACTGCGTTCTAAATCATTAACAATCTAAAGATGCTAATAAGATGAAACACCTCCTCGGCTCCTCCACTGATATACTCTTAAGCAACCAATCAGATGGATCCCACAAATAATGGAAAAAAGTGTTATGATAGATGCAGGTGAGCCCGACTTAATTCAGGAATCTGTATAGACAAATGATATACCCGTCTCCAAATTTACTCGGCTCCCAAGTTAAGAGAACCATCCTTCATCAGCTTTATGCTTAAACTATTGAAACGGCCTCTCGAGTAATGTCGAGAAGCCTTTCTCCAATCTGTCCCGGTTCTCATCATGGCCACAAACTCGTCGTAGCTGATTCGGCCATCCTGTATGATTGCAATCCATTAGTAAGGTTAAAATATAATAGCTTGTACGGATACTCTAATGTGATATTCACCTTATCAGTGTCAACTTCCTGGAAGATGTCATTTGCAATATCTGTAGTGTCATCTGCTCCGTCCTCCATCAGGGCATTGCGCAGTTCATCTGGCTCGATGTAACCGTTCCCATCTTTATCAAAGTATGAGAAAGCCTTATGCAGATGTTCGTCATTAGCCATCCGCTTTAGATGGAGTGAAACTGCAAGGAATTCTCCATAGTCCATGGTTCCTTTGCCATTGGTATCTACCTATTGACAGCAAAGATTTCTTACATAGTTGGTACTTCATTCTCAGCACACTTAGTTTTGTAGTAGAAGGTAAAATAAGAATACTTGACCCTCCCACAAAATCAGTGTTGTCAGTTATAACAAAGAAGGTCAAGATGACAACAAAAGTACAGTTTCTGGAACAACCCACAAGGCATGTTTCCAATACAATAACAAAACACGTCTATAACTGACTGACAACAGACAAGCAGGTATACTCACCGCTTCGATAAGCATCTGTACTTCAGTTTCGCCTAGCTGAGAATTCAACTTCTGAAGTCCAATTTTCAGCTCTTCAATCGAAACAATCCCATCATTGTCAGTGTCTATTTTCCTGAACATATCCTTTATGTCTTCAACTTCTTCAACAGACAAGAAATCAGCAATGACCTGAGTATAGACCCCAATGTCAAGAGATAGCTTCAGAGACATGTACACCACATTTAAAGGATTCAAAATTAGAAACCAGAGTCAATCAACCAACCCTTAGAGCTTTTCTCTTGAACCTATTCATCAAAGAGAACTGCTTGAGCCTCGTCTTAACAACATCTCCAAGAGGAACATTTGGAGCTTTTTTGGCATTCTGGAGCCAGGGATGTTCTGCAAGAAGAGAAATGGATTTGGTAGCAAAATACACTAGAACATATTCAAATACAATGGGAAGTTCAATAAAAGAATCAAGAATTCAAAGGGGCCAAAAGATAAAGACAATACGAGTAAGTTGAGAAACAAATTAACCTATAACTTGTTTTGCTGTAAGCCTAAGCTTAGGATCCGGCTCCAACATTTGACGTACAAGATTCTTGGCACTTTCAGATATACTTGGCCATGGTTCACGTTTGAAATCTATTAACCCACGTAAGATAGCCTGAGCAACTCCTTGTTCAGATTCTGTACAAACAGATCTTCTTTAAGCAAAACACAGCGTTCACTTAAAATAAGAAATTCCTACAATCAAGGTAGAGGAAAGACACGTGTAAAGGTAACTAAAAACTCTAAGAAAGTAAATGTAGATGTTTAGTCGGGACAACATTGCTTAACTCAATACAGAGTCTTCTCCGTACAGTACCATCACTTCATATAGTGGAACCAGGCTTGTACATCAAAACATAAACTTGTCTCCAGCAAGACTCGGTAGATCAATCATTGAGATTGTGAATGAAGAAATGGATAATTATCCACAATAAACCACTGCCACGTGCAGAAAATTAAAAGATGAATTAGGAGTGTAATTTACCAGCCCAAAATGGAGGAACCCCACACAGTAATATATAAAGGATCACTCCTGCACTCCATATATCAATTTCTGGTCCGTAGTTTCGCTTGAGCACCTCTGGGGCCATATAATAAGGGCTTCCCACAATCTCGGAAAACTTTTCACCTAAAATTTTACAAGAAAAAAGGCTGACTATATTGTTTAGAAGGACAAAATAAGACATCACAGAGGGTTAGGACCTAAAAACATAATTCAGAATTAGTCCTCAGAATGGTATAGGAACAAGGAGAAAGAGTACAAAATTATACACAGATAGTTGCTCAATAGAGTCCAACCAAATCTTCTTACCATAGTAAAAAAACAGCAGAAGAATGCGTATTAAGTCTAGTTTCAATTTAAGATTCAGTCTACTCAAATTCTAGATATTTTATTACAACGAAATAGAATGGACATTGAGCCCATAAACTGACATCTGCCCCACAATAACAGGATAAACTAAGAGCCTGTTTTGGGAAGGGCTGTTAGCTAGTACTCCCTCTGTCCCGGCTCTATTTGCACAAGCACTATTCATTTAGTCAAAATTAGTTAATTTGAAAAGTAGAGTAATTTGTAAGAATATAATATCATGTGGAATCTTGTTAGGATCTTGTTAGGATCGCCGTAACATCTATTTTCATACTATCAACTTTTTATTTTTAAATGTACAGAGTTAAAGATATTGAGGGTCAAAAATAATTGTGGTCAACATGAAATAGTCAACAAGTGCAAATAGAGCTGGACGAAGAGGGTAGTATTTGGTTTAGCTGGTTTGACTACCTGATTTATTTGTTATTTGTTTGACTTCGAAAGTTGTAAGTAAATTGACGTTAGTTGTGGGCTATTTATAGAAAATATAATTATCAAAACTAAAAATTCAAAAGCCAACCGAAAAAGGCTTCTTCATTCAAGCGGAAAAGCTCAGCCATGAAACAAGTCATTTGTCAAAATACATTTACTTGGCTTGTTTGACCAAAAGTCAGCTGGCTGACAAACAACCTCCCTAAATGTCTAAGAGGCCTTTCAAAGCATTCAGAATCCCCGATGCTAACACTCAGAAATCAAGAGAATTGTCATCCCCGAGAATCTTCCAGGATCAATGCTGAACTAGCCATTGTATGATAGCATGCAAAGAGAGCTATTTCACCGTGGCATGTAATTCAAAGTTGCTTACAGTGATAACAAAGAGGAAGGTGTCTAAGAGAGATTAGTTACGATACGTAAGACTAGAGAAACAGCACTTATGAAACATCAATTGTGGAAGCACAATGGTTAAAAGGAAAAAAATCCAGATAAGGCTGCAAAGTCAAACTTGTTTTCCGAATCAATTAATGTCTCCAAAATCTAATTCTAAAATTCTAACTACAGCGCCACGAAAAACTATAATTCTATAGCATATCCCGGTAAGTATTTAACATCCCCACAAATTACAGTCTGTTAGCTTCTCGTAATCAATTGCCGGTGCTTGATAAGCAAAATGTCAATAACAATAATCAGATAACTGATACAAATGACAAACAAGCTCATGGAAATGCAAACACAGTCATTTTAGTACCTGGCTTAAAGAAGATTGAAAGGCCGAAATCAATTGCCTTAAGAGGTGAATTTTCTTTCTTATTGGCGAACAAAAAATTCTCAGGTTTCAAATCCCTGTGGATCACTCCATGCTTGTGACAGAGCTGAACCACCTCCACGATAGTCTTAACCACCGCTGCAGCCGCCCGCTCCGTGTAATGCCCGCGGGCCACAATCCTATCAAACAGCTCACCACCCTCACACAATTCCATCACCAAATGCACAGCATTCTCATCCTCGCACGCCTCCTTTAAGCTCACAATACTCGAATTCCTTGGCAAATGCTTCATAATTGCCACCTCCCGACGGACATCCTCCACATCCACCGCTGTCCGGAGCTTCCTCTTAGAAATCGACTTGCACGCGAGCTGCTCGCGGTTGTCCCGATCAATGCACAGATACGTCACCCCAAACTCCCCGCGCCCGAGCTCCCTGTCGACTAAGTACTTCTCCTCGATGTTCTCCTTCTTCACATCAGTAAGCACAGTGATCGCAGCCTTCTTGTTGTTTCCTCCGCCGCCGCCGGTGCCGGCCTTGTCCTTGCGTCCGTGATCGTGTCCGGAGAAGTTGGAGGACTTCACATCCTCCCTGGCCACTGCCGCCGGAGATCTGCAGCAGTTACCCATCGGAATCGGGTGCGGAATCCGGGAATTCCGAGCTGAAATGCGGCAAAATAAACCCTAGGACTACTGCTCCTAATCAACCTCAGCTCCGATTTCAACTTCACATGACTGAGCACCAAACCCTACCGCGCGACGGAGCTTTCCACGGAGCTCGAAATGCAAGGCGCTTTTTGCAGAAGTGTGCGTTTTCGGTGTGGTGTGTGTGGCGCGTGCGGGCGCGTGGTGGGTGTGGGTAGGTGATAGGACGCGTCGGGTGTGTGAATTCGGAAACGATTCACAGATGATTTTGTAGAGAAACACCGCTTTTCTTTTTCTTTACTTTTCTTTTCAACTTTCTGGTCCAATGCTCTGCAGACTCGGAATTTTATATTCTAACCGTTTGCTTAAATTACATTAAACGCCTTGATTTCGGGGGATGGCATGCTATGCTTCTCTCTGCTCCTTCAAAATAAATAAAAATCCGATTTAAGGGGCTGCTAATGGGTTTTCAACTGTTTAGTCGTTGGCTATTTTAGTTGATTAGTTTGATTAGCTTTTTGATTGATTACTTTAGTTTTCAATTGGTTGGTTACTAGATGTGTTAGTAAAATATTAACGCTAGCTGATTTTTCAAAAAAAAAATTGAAGTGAACTATATGGATTACTTTCTAAAAAAGGCACTCATAAATTGTCAGGGAAATGACTAAAGGGCAATAAATAATATCCAGCCCAAGTAGTTTCTTGCACAGATAACTAAATTGCAAGGTCGGATCTATCTACTAAGTTCTATAATATCGTTCTCAATAATATTAACTTGTTTTCCGCAAAAAATTTTACTAATTGGCAGAAGTAAGAGTGTTTGTAGCATGAATGTCTCAGCACCAAACAAGGATTTAGGTACCGTACTTGTAACATCAGATGATCAGATTCAAATATTGAGCATGGACATCAAAGGCTCCTCTCTAGAAACCATGGTGAAACTGAAGGGGCATCAACAATACTCCAAAGCAGCAGGTGGTCAAACGTCATAATGGGAACCTCAGACTTAGCCTCTCGACTAACCAAGGAGGGCGATCAGGGGTGTCACAACTTCCATTGACATTTGACAGTTAGCACTGCACCAACATTGAAGCCCTTCAAGACGATAGGACAACAAAATATTATCATTCTCTCTTAAACTTAAGGGTTTTGTTTTTCCCAAATTAACCACTAATGTATTGAAATTAGTAATTTGTCGTCTTTCAACCGATTGAATTTTTTTAGATCAAATGACATTGGGATGTATTGGAATTTATCACAATAAACCACTTTCATTAGTTTGGTGTGTGACTGGAATAGTTATATGACCAGAAGCATACAATTAGAATGTTTAGTGACTGCAAAAACGTTTTACCTTTTTCCTGAGAAACAATCCTATGACACAGCTCGATTGACAAACTTCAAAATTCTGGTCTTCCGAATAGATCTGCCCCAAGGGTGTTTCAATATCAGAGACTCAAAGCATATATGCTAGTATAGATAAAAATATTAGTACTAATATGCATATTAAATTCAACTTTACACCACAACGCAAGCATTTACTGATACAAGATTCAAACATTGACATCCAGATGCATAAAATTACAAGCAGGTCTTCCATACTCATGCAACCTAAGCACTATTTGAACATGATGTAAGCACTAACCTTCATGTATTCTTCCTGCTCCAGTCTCCACTCTTTCCACCGGTTTTCTGTTCAAGTTGTATCTCTGTAATCTGAATATTTTTTGAAACAGCTTTACACATGTCATAAACAGTTAGGCCAGCAATAGAAACTGCTGTCAAGGCTTCCATTTCCACACCAGTTTTTCCCGAACAAGCAGCCTCGCCTTCAATGTGAACACTAAAATCACTAGGATTCAGAGACAAATCTACACGAACATGAGTCAAGCAGATATTGTGGCATAAGGGAATGAGAATGCTAGTTTGCTTTGCTCCAGAAATGCCTGCAATTTTTGCCACGCTCAAGACATCACCTTTGCCCAATTGGTTAGAAGAAACCAAATCAAAAGCTTCCTTGCCCAAAATTACTTTGCAGCTGGCCAAAGCCACCCTCTTGCTAATTTCTTTAGGAGAAACATCGACCATGCGCGCTTCACCTTTGTTGTCAACATGAGTCAACTTTGAACCATGTATAATTTCTGTAAAATCTTTTTTCAGAACCTCAAAATCAGGTGAAATTGTTGTGAGAGTATGGGAATTTCCTCCAGAACCAGTAGGACCTAAAGCAGGAGGCTCTCCGAATACAAATTCCATTTCCTGAGACAAGCAAACTTTATGACCGCTGAATTCCATCTTCTAATTAACATTTTTTGCAGAAATAATTGATAGTATGTTTCAACTAATGTACCAGGATACAGATTATCAGAGATTCGGTTAACCGTGACATTTTAGTAACCAAAAACATCCTTCAATATTTTGAATTATCAGCAACACTAGCATTGGTGACTATAATACCTTGTTAAGCTCTTCAACAGCTTTCTCGGCATGATGCCCACTAACAATGCTGAAAAGTCTTCTAGAACATGGAAATCTAGATAAAGCTCGACAGTAAGCCATTCCTAGAAGAAATCATTCGATTCATATCTATCAAGTTACTATTGTATATGTTAAAAATACATGATAAACACAAAACTAAGTGTGGAAATATTAGAAAGAGATCGCATACACATAAATTCAATTTAGTTACAAACCATAAGTAATTAATTTTAATTCAATCGAAAACAAAAGATCACAAGCAATACTATAATCTGTAACAGATCAGAACCTATATATATATATATATGAATGTCACTAGCATCGATAGGGCATTAGTTAAAATTGGTGACTATGATTGAAAGGTTAACCAAATCCAACCAAGTTAGGGAGATAGATGCTTTCATTATTTTAGCTCTTCTCATTTTCCATATACAACAAGACAGCTATCTAATCCATGATGCAAAAATAACCTCTGAATCTGATCGACTTGTGCAAACAAAAATTAGTCCTCCGAAGAAGTGCGGGGCTAGAAGCATGCGTATCCCTAATTAGTGTACTTAGGCAGGCCTTGTTCTCCCGAACTTATTCTTTTGCTGAACTAAAAATAAGTGTATAGAAAAAAATAACAATACAGCTAAATTAAGCTAAATTTCATCCAATCAAATTTCTGCTGAACTGAATTGAATTGAACAGGAATGGAGATAACCTCGGGAGAACAGGGCTTACTAATTCTACGACCATACTAGTTGAATAAATATGACAAACTTGCGACTTATCACTTCAAGTTAGACTCAATAAGTAACGCTTAACTATGATATCAGGTCAAAATCATTACCGGTCCTAACTTCTTTCAGATGCTCCCTGGCAGCTCTGACACCAGCACCGCCAGCCCCCGCCACCACCGCATTATACGAGTGTTCCACAACCGTGCACTTACCTCCCACATTCTGCACGTTCAAAACAACAATAATCCAAATTCAACAAGTGACAAAAACATCTACATAATCCAACTTAAACAATCAAGCAGATTAAATAAACATAATTCCGAACAGCATAAAGCTAGGGTAATTGACTTGGGCGGAGGAGCCGGAGGAAAATCTGGAAGCGTTGAGCAATGGTCGGAAGTAGTCGGGGAGAGAGGATCTCTCGGAAAAGGTGGCGAGGCCACGGGAAAGGCACCGCCTCATCGCTGCCGTTTCAAACTCCGAACTGGGAGTAATTTGGGAATTAGGTTATTTGGTTATGAATCCTCCAATATTTCCTGCGTTTTGGAAGAAGTGTGCGAATTGGATGTGTTTTGGAGATCCGCGGGAGAAGTCAGGTGGGGGAAATGGTGCGACTGTAAAAGGACAAGTGAGTTTTTATAAGGAAAAATATAAAATAAAATATATATAATCCTATATAATTGACAAAGTGTAGATATAACAGATAATTTTTAGTTTAAAAAAACTCTAACTAATTGATAAAAGTGCAAATATAACCTTCTGGTGAGAATTTCGGCATTGACCGTGTTTTTCTAGCGTTAACCCCCAAAAATGACAAAAATGCACTCGGATCAACATCTTATTTTTGTTGGACAATTATAGGACCGTCGTCGGATCGCCGCCAGACCACGGTTGGATCCTATCAGTTTTCATAATGTGCTGATATAACCCTACCTGGTTCGGCGGTTGTTCGGTGGTGGTCAGCGGCGGTCCGACGATGTTAAGGGTAATATTGTCATTTTCTATTTCTATATTTTTTTTAAAGGACAAAAAAAATCTTTTCGTGATTTCGTTTAAAAGTTGCCAGAAAAGGTTCTATCTACACTTTCACTTATTATCTAGAGTTATATTTACACTTTTAATTATCACAAGATTATATGCACTTATATGAATTATATAGGTTCTATACGCACTTTTTTTCTCATTTTTATTTGGCTGAATTTTACAAATTATCAGGTATCACCGCGCTTTGACTGAATGGCAAACCACTTAAAATGAAATGAGTGGAACATTTTCGCATTTTTGCATTTTATACTACTCTATAGAATGAATGAAAGAGGGGAAGGAAGCACTTTTGCAATTTTTTTAAGAATGTGCTTGATTTTAAACTCGAAATTTCCATCTTATTTAAACACTTTACTTGGTTCTGGTAATCAACTAGGCTAGTTCAACTTAAATATTTTTCTCAATTTATAGACTCTGTTATCCTCTGAATAATGTCGACAGTTTTAGTTTAAAAAACGAACGTCTTTATTAGAGTAATGTATGTTGGTGAAATTGTATTAGCAAATGATTGTTCTGCATTAGATTTACCATTCCTTAATTTTTAAAATTCGTGTAGTTACGCAATCGGTAAAATTTAATTTGATGTACTTAATACTTAAAAAAATCTGAAAATAATTCTTTAAAGTATTATTTAAATATTGGTAAAGTTTTGGGAGAAACCGTCTTTCCATAGACATATGGAAAAACGGAGTTAAATTAGAATCATAGAAAAGTAAAAGAATTTAGTTGCAACATTAAAAGTTTATTATGCAACGTGGAGTAGTTATAAGTTTATGACCCAACCCAAAAAATTTATCTTGATTTCTTCTAATTTGCAGTTCAAACTTTCATCTTTTCATAACTTATGGAAAAATCGTTTTTCTCTTAAATATTTGTTCAAAATAAATAGAACTACATATATATGGGCCGAGAATCGAACGCTCCATTTTCTTCCAGAAACAGACCCAGTATCCCACACTCACTTGAGTTGGGCTTAACTTCTTAAGTTACCCACGCTGCTGGAGAGAAGCAGCAACAAAATGTTTACACGAAGGGTACTAATATTAGTACCCTCCATCCCAAATGAATATGTAACTTTGTCAAGATTAGAGAGGTCAATTAATCCCAATAATTATTGTGACCATTAAATACAACCTAATGAAATGAGAAATTCTCATCCCATTCTAGTTTGGGATTATAATCAAATGGGATTTATAGTATTGGGTTGCAAAGAGAAATGAGATTGGGATC
>JAUOBV010000003.1:9858624-9868905 GCA_032360425.1 Rubia occidens
GAAGAAATCAAGATAAAATTTTTGGGTTGCATGAACCGGGTTATAAATTTTATAACTACTACATGTTTCATAATAAATCTTTAATATTGCAATTAAGACTTTTTACCTTTTATTATTCTAATTAAACCCCGTCTTTCCATGAGCTTATGAAAATATGGTCTTTCCCAAGACTTTGTCAAATTTGAGTCCGTCTCTTGAAAGACGGTCTTTCCATAAATCATTGAAAGACCAATGTTTAAAGTTTAAATTAGAAAAAATTAAGATAAAATGTTTGGGTTGCATGAATCGGGTTATAAATTTTATAACTACTACATATTGTATAATAAAATTTTAATATTGCAACTAAGACTTTTTACCTTTTATATTTTAAATTAAATCATGTCTTTCCATAAGCCTATGAAAAGACCGTTTTTTCCAAAACTTTGCCTTAGATAATAATGACAAGCTTTATTTTTATAATTGTTAGAGTTAAATTATAATAATTTCATTGACATGCCAATCGTGTCATTTGCCGCTCTTCCTAAATTGGGATAGTTTTCATGGTCGAGCAGTAGTTTCCGATGAATGGGGACCAAATTTAAAAGACTGTTGACCATCTCGTTTTTTGATTGTCAAATCAAAATTCACGTCGCATTCATAAAATGGACACTGGGTTCTGTCTTTTTTCTAAACTTGTAACCATATGAACGGCTGAGCCTTATCAAGGCGTTGAAAAGCGAATCGTTTTTGAACTTAATGCCCTACGTAAGCAAGCATGTAACTATCTGAAATCTGAATTCAACTTCACGATGAGGTACGTCCATATGGTGCGGAAGAATTTGCGTTTTGCAAGTTTTCCATTGCTTGTTAGCCGTTCCTTTTCATTTGTATCACCTTCACAAATTTGAAAGTTTGTTACTATTATGTTTCTAATTTTCTATGCTATATTTACCTCAAAAAAACTGGAAAATATGGTCCTTGCAAAGTAATTTGTTATTGATAGTTGTAGTGTGGTATACACTGCGTATAAATAGAGGAAGTTTTTCACTAGGATCGAGCGAGGCCTACCAATCGTTATCTTTATCTGATCTTGAGTGAAACGTAGATATTGTTTCATATCCGTCTCATTCCCTTTATTTGATATTGAGTCAAACATAAATATTGTTTCATATCCGCCTTATTCTCGTTTTGCTAATCTGATCAGCTAAACGTTCATTAAATTTAGTCTCGTTTCGTGTTGAAGAAGTAAAAATTTTCTTTTTCAATAGTTAATAACCGGTTCAAAAATCAAGTTGTGAAGTTAACCGGTTAAACACAATTTTGTTTTGAAATTGGAGGGATACAAGTGAAATTTAGCCCAAAATATAGGGGAATATACGCAAACACTTTTTTTAGTTTCGATTTAAAACAAAAACAAAGGCGAGAGTTGAGAGAGGAAATTGTGTACTAGTGCAAATTGCAATGGCGATGGATCGGACGCAGCTCATACTGGTGGCCCTACCCCTCTTCCTTCTATGTTCCGACATCTTCAACCTCTTCGCGCCACCGCCGCCCAAGCCGCCGCGTCCCCCACCACACCACCACCACCACCACCACGCCCCGTCGTCCGTGATCCAACAGGCCTCCGTGGATTTCCCCGGCCAGGTCAGATTTATGATTAACCCTTCCTGCCGATTTCCCCCCTTACGTTTGAGGTTTATTTTTAGTTTTTAAACTGTTTTCGATTGATTGAACTTACAGAAGGCTAGCGGAGTTGGAGCGATTGGGTTCGGCAATTCCGTTAAGATTGACTTCTGCGCCTCTTGTTCTTACAGGTTTATTCCGTTTTTCAGTGATTTTGCCCTAATTCTCACTGTTTTTGTTTTGTTTTTGTGATTGATTCAATTTTTGACCTTTTTAGGGAAATTACTCTGCAAAATTTTGTTGATCGCTTTAGTTAGTGATGTATATTTACACTCTTATTGCAGTTGCTTAACACTTCCTCAAGTACTGTGCACAGTTACTATTAAAAAATGGACTAGTTTTTTTGATAAAATTTCATCGATACTATAGCACTAGATTTGTTGTAAACCATATTTTCAAAATATCTACTTTTTATTAATACCAGTTATACCTGATTAAACATATTAACAATAGGACCGTGTGTGTGCACATTAGTCTGGACAGAGGTAGTATCAAGATTGAACAAATGCTAAGTGTAATTGGTTATTTTTGCTATCCTAGAAACTATTTAAAGCTTGTCGGGGATGGTTCATTATCTAAGGAAATCTGATTTCTTAGTTTTCTGGGAATGTTTATTTGTTCGATATATCTTGTTTGTGCTTTCTTCTCTCTCTTATCAATGCTCAGCTTTCATGTTGCACCCAGGTAGCTGAGTTATTTTATTCATCTCATTGTCTTATTAAACTATGATGTTTTGACAATTGTTTTTCAGAGGAACTGCCGTGACTATGGAGAAAATGTTAAACACTCAGTTTCCTGGTATCGATGTTCAGCTTGCAAATTATCCTCCCGCGCTTCCTAAACGTGCTTTAAGCAAACTGGTTCCCGTTGCTCAGATGGGTGTAATGGCTATTGTTTTGGGCGGTGAACATATCTTCCCACGTTTGGGTTTCGCTGCACCACCTCCATGGTATTATTCACTGCGAGCAAATAAGTTCGGAACAATTTCTAGCACTTGGCTCCTTGGAAATTTCTTGCAGTCCTCCTTGCAAAGCTCCGGTGCTTTTGAAGTGTATTGCAATGAAGATTTGGTAAGGTTACTCTGGCTTGAGCCTTGAGCCTTTATTTTGGTGTTGCCTTATGCACACATGGTTGCTGATTTTGAATATAGGACTCTAAGTGCAATGGATTACCATTTATAGCTGTTCTTGCATATGTATTGTTTTCATAGTATCTTTCATCAAGATAAGAACATAATTTTTTTTAATTGATCCTACGTCCAAAAAGCCATGTAAATTAGCTCCTCATTTCATTAAAAAGCTTAGAGATTGTTATACGGGACGTGTCTGAATGCTTGCTTACTTTGGTCACTTGCTTTCAATGTGGATAATCAACAGGTATTTTCGAAACTTAAGGAAGGCAGGTTTCCTGGGGAAATTGAGCTCAAAGATCTCATTAGTAGGAGAATTGCAAGTTCAAGAGTTGTGGATGGTCTTGGTGGAGCTAACTGGTAGGAGAACAATAGCTTGCTCAAGAGCTGTGGATAACATTAAGATTGGGTGGTTCTTACCGTTGTTCACGCATAACCATAGAAACTCTTTTTATATAAATGTTAAGTTTCAAGTTTTGTTATATATCTGGAAGGAGATAGAGTAAAAAGAATATCCATCTTAATAGTAAAAGTAACTGAATAGAAGTAATACAATTAAGTACTATAGTCTTCTTCCCTCCAATTATTGATACTAATTTACTTAGTTTTGGTCGATTATATTTATTTATAAGATGTTTGATTTTGGTTTAGCTCAGTAGGAAGTCATTTTAGGAGAGAGTATAAAAGTCCACCTATGTAGCAAAATCAAGTTGTTATGGTCAGAAACAAGATTAACTTGCATGTACTCTAACGTGCAAGGAAACGGTGGCATCTTAACTGTTGCTGAGGGCAGATTAAGTTTCCCGTCCTTAGTTTATATGATTAGTAAAGGATTAATCATTTGGACCAGAGTAATTTAGATTATTACAGCATCTTTAATGCTCATGGGTCTAACGCATTCATCAGATGCATTTTGTGAGATTTTAATAGGTCCTTCGATGAACAAATTATAAAAGATTGACGGCCAATTTCCACTTTTTAAGATTCATTCTCCAATGCAAGATTCGGGGTTTAGAATCGTGCACTTGAGAGATCCTCGGAATATCGCCTTGCGAAGGCAGATGGACAAGATCGCTTAAACTTTGGTTTACAATATTTAGCGATGAGGTTTACTAGTATTGCATTGCATGATTGAAGAGTTCTACCATTATTGTTACATTATGTTGGGAAATTGATTTCCTTCCGCACATCAAGATGAAAAGAAGTAAGAAAGAATAAAGCGTGGTTCACACAAAAACTGGCAATCTTATTACCCAAAGCGGGTCAGACAGATTGCTGATGTTAGGACAACCCAACCACCAGAAGATTGATTACATACTAATGACTAAGAAGGGTTGCTTCTTTTTTTCCCCTCCTCATAAACTTCCCCTCTATTTAAAAAGTGCCAGAGTTCTCCAATTCATCCATAATAATCTTGGAATTCACCATTCAATTCAGGAGAAATCCCAACACTTTGAACATGCTAAACGAGATTGGGTTCGGATAGAGTTTCTCACAAATACTACTCGAGAATACACGCATATCAAAATCACAGAACCTGAAAAGGAAAATTAAACAAACATATTAGCCTAGCCAACAAAACGAATACCAACGCATAAAAATCAAATTCCCATAACCACTACTGCATCCAGCAGCAAGCTTGGCTCCAGCATTCTGAAACACACAGCATTCGAATCTGCAAACCAAAAAGATGAATGATGATCAGACATAACGGTAATAAAAATCATACTACGATCAATCATCCATTATAATCGCCCTGAGAGAACTTATCATCCGGATAAAACACCGCCGCCACCTGATTCCCAGCATACACCCTCCCGTGCAAACCCCGCCGCGCTTCTGAAGCGCTCTCAATCTCAGCGTATTCTAGAAACACCTTCCCAACCCCTGCAGAAATCTCACCGCCGCTGCGACTAGGCCGGGGAATTACCGCCTTCACCAGAGTACCATACTTTCCACACTCCACTTCCATGTCCTCCACTATATCTTCATACTGTACATCGTCCTTCAGATCGTCAGGATTAATCGCTCCGATCAGGCAAACGACCTTACAGGTTTCTTTATCCGGTGTGGGCGGCGAGGTGGCCTGGTTCACCCGAAGAGTTTTGTTGCCGAGCTGCATTCCGTTAAGAGATTTACAGACTAATTCCGTTAGTGATAGATCTTGAAAGACGCAGAAAGCATAGCCTTTTGAGTTACCGGTTTCTCGATCTTTAACCAACTCGAAACCGCGGAGCGGTCCGATGTTTTTCTCAAATAGTTCTCTGATCTGAGCCTCGGAGGAATGCGGCAGCCCGCCGATGAAGATCCGGTCCGGGCCGTCGAACAACCCTGTCAACCCGACGGCCGCGAGGTTCAGGTTCGGTTCGTTCGGGCTGAGTGATGCGGCCGAGGCTAGATTGTAATCGCTAGGTCTTTTGACCTTTACCGGCGCTCCTTCGAAAACGATGCCGTTTAATGCCATGGCGTTTGATGCTTCCTCGACGGAACGCATCTCAACGAAAGCGAACTTCTTGTCGTGGTTGATGTAGACGCTTATGACTGCGTCCCCGAGCCCGGCGGTGTTGCCGCCGATCGCCGCCATCACGTGGCTGAAGAACGCTGAAACGCAGAGTTCGTTGGCTGTCGGAGGAAGTCCGCCGACGTACACTCGCCGAGCGTGTCTGGTGGCCAGAACAGGTAGAGTCGCCGGGAAATATCCGGGTGCTGATATTCCGGGAAGTGGAACAGTTGGCGCCGTTGGAGGTGCTCTGTCAAAGCCGCTGATCCTTTGGCTTTTAGAGCGTGATCTCGATCTCTCCTCGTGAGATTTTGATCTATGACTATATCTATCCTCTTCTCTATCTCTGTCGTGATCTCTCCGGCGCCGATCTCTGTGATAACGATCTCCACCGCCGTTACTCATGTAATCTGTCATCTTAGAGTAGTTTATTGAACCTAAAGATTCAGGGTTATTTCTGATACGCAAAGCTAATTAATGAGGCCTGTATTTATAAGAAAAATGAGTTCCCCTACCGAATTTCTTGAGTACCAAGGAAACTTCAACCAAACAGGAAACGAAATATCACGATCTTGTAGTTTAATTAGTCCACGTTTCTATTACTATCTGATCAACCTACTATATGAACCTCCCCAGGCGCCATAAATATACAGCAGATCTGACTAGTCAGCGCCAGGTAATTTGAACGGGAGAAACTAAATGTTATTCTTCCCGTACCATAAACACTGTATATACTCAATAGTATTTATATATATTTTTAAGCAATTGGTATACGAGTCATTCCCGTGAAAGACGATCTTTTCATGACTAGACCCAAGTTTAAAGTGCATATTAGAAGTGAATGAAGATAAAATTTTTGGGTTGCATGAGTTGAATTATAAACTTTATAACTACTACACGTTCCATAATAAATTTTTAATATTTCAACCAAAACTTTTTACCTTTTATTATTCTGATTAAACCATCTTTACATAAGTCTAAGGAAATACTGTTTTTCATACACGTTGCATAATAAATTTTTAATATTTCAACAAAAACTTTTTACTACCTTTATTATTGAGAAAAGTGTTTTTATAACTCTACTTACTTGACATAAGTGCCAATATAACTCTCAAATAATTTTAAGTGCAAAAATAACCCTACCTAATTAATGTAAGTGTCAATATAACCCTTAGACCCCATTTCTGCCGGACCACCGCCGAAATCCGGCAAAAATCCGGTGACATGCGGCGATCCGGCAGAAATGGGGTCCGAGAGTTATATTGACACTTATATCAACTATGTAGGATTATTTTTGCAATTAAAATTATCAAAGGATTAGATTGACACTTATGTCAAGTATGTAGGGTTATAATGGTATATATCCCTTTATTATTCTAATGAAACCGTTTTTACATAAGTCTTATGTCTAAGGGTTATATTGACGATTTTTCCCAAGAACTTGTCTTATGTCTAGTACAGTAAAAACCATATCCCAATAGTTCACATTCACGAAATTCATAAGATTCACTACCCATAATTTTAGGATGAGTGTATCTTCCACATTTTAAGGGGGGAAATTACTTTTTGAAAATACAATGAGGAAACTACTATCTCCGAAATACTATATAAATTGCGATATTTTAAATGCTAAGAATATACCATGGTGCTATATTATTAAGCTCACATTTAGCAAGGAATAACTTATTTCGAGAATATGAAACGCCGTAACAATGTAACAGTAAAAGAACCGCCAAAAGTCCAAAACCATCAAACTTACTGGGCCCCTGTATACAATTTCTCGGCACGCAAATCCTAGTCGGGCTTGCTTCACACGTAAAACATCACATCTGCCACCACTTTCTGTTTCGCTTTTCCATCAACTTCACAAGTTCATTTGCCATCGATGCAAAGTCCTCAGCTCCATTGCGCAATTCTTCAGTTCGCTGGTTGATCCTCTGCAGATGAAAACAAGGCACGGAGGAGACTGTTTAAAACGCAAGCATGTGGTGGTATAAGAACTTATGGCTAATATTTACTTTGACAACATTCCGGCACCTAAATAATACTCTCTGCTAAATCATCAGCGTGTTTCTTCATAAAATCAAATGTTCATATCACAGCTCTCTCATCCTAAGAGGTAAAAGATTAAACAGCAGTGCAAACACCAATATAACAAGGTAGCCTAGGTAGGTTATTTGGCAATGTCTGAAAAACACTGGGAATATGTTTCCGATTTCAATTCTTGGGGATGGTCATATGCTAATTCCACAAGTGTCCTAAGTCTACAAGAGTAAGGACTAAGGAACAAGGTCTATCATCTATTTCTAAACTCTGCTATTGGACCCAGCTCACACTTACTTTTCCTTACCAAGAATCTTACACTATCTCTGCAGCACCTAAGATTATTGAATCCTCGAATAAAATAGAGATGTTCATCCACATATCAAATGCTAAATACCACCACATATCCCGCCCAAATCATTTTAGATCTAATGAACACTATGGATTTCATTTTTTGTTTTACCCCCTCAGAATCTAAACTTCAGGAGCATCTAGATGTCAAGAACAAATATGTGATGTTTACTTCCATGCAAGGGATTCACCTGAAGTTTTTCCTGGCGTTCCAATAATTTGCTTCTTGCTTCACCGGCTGCTGATGAGGCATCCTGAAAGCAAACAGATTCCAGTAAAAATCCAGACAGGCGAGATGGTCAATTTTGAGATTTGTGGTCCACTGTAAAATTACCCCAGCTTTTCTGTAAGCTGCTAAAATTTCTTCATGTGTTCTAATCCTTGGTTTTACATCAGCACCTCTATCACTTAATAACTTCTCTCTATCCGTTCTATCATCTGCAAGATAATACATGGTCGTAATCCCCTCAAGTCTCTACAATTGTCATCACATCCAACCTGTGATGTACGTTTTTTACCTTGTACTTTATGGGATGATGTTGATCCCAAATGGACAGGTTCATCATCAATTTCTATGTCATCTGCATTACCATGAAGAATAAGTAGACAGCATACACAGATGAAAAACATAGGTTATTTGTTATAGAGAGGGAAACAGAAACCAATATCAAGTTCAGCTTCAGTAGATGTTGCTGGTGGATCAGGGGATGGATTCCTGAAAAAGATATCCTTTAACTGACTTGAAATTAATTCAGAGGCGCAACCAAGATCTGCAGGACTAAATTTCTCTCTCTTAAAACCTTTGACTATGCCACGCAGAATTCCAAGGCCATTTCCCTGCAGTTCCATTCATAAAGAAAACTAGGGTTACAAAACATATTCACAAGACAAAAATAATAAATCCATCATCGTTTACTCAACTTGCTTTTTGTTGTGCTTTAAAGAAAAGCTTATGGCATCCTTAGCCGCAGCTGCAAGCACTTCATCATGCAGATCAGGTAGAGATTCTGGAATCCTAAATTATTATAATGTAATCCACATTAACGGGTGGACCATGCACCAGTATAATAAGTTTACCAAATGCCAGTTGTCAAGTACCTGAAATCATTCTCATTGGATACAACAGAGAGGAGTGCCAACTCTGACCCATTCACCTAGAAATGATATCTAAATATGAAAACGGTTCCAACATGAAAAAGAAGCTACATATACAGTGGTAACAAATTCACTGGGCAGTGTTCAACAATAAAGGCATTGTTATGCATATGCATACCAGTGTGATATGCCCATTATGGGTGGAACTCATCATCCTCTCTACATTTGCCTTCATATTCCACTTTAAAATTGATGTTAAAGAGTACTCCTTCACCACTTTTAGATTGGGTAAAGATCTGCAAGAATATAGCCTTAACCACAACTGTTCTGTTTATAAAATAGAAATTAAATGATATCCAAACAAATCGGAAATTTCAATAGGGTGCCAGACATTTTTCCACAAAACACACACGTAAATATGGAGGAAGGACATTCATGAAGCAGACTACAATATACAGCTGATCTCAACAGGCCACAAAGTAAATTACCTGATCTCCATGTCTCCAGTTTGATAAAGCAGCACTAGTCCACAAACTTGGCCATCCTTCACAAAAGTTGTTGTCCAGCAGCAAGGCTTTGTAAGCCTCAATTTCGAAATTGATTTTTTGCCTCCCTGTGCCAAAATAACACTTCAGGACAAAAGCAACAGGAATTAAAGAGAAATTTGATGTTCTTTTTCTAAAAAACAAAGAGCTACCTGGAATATCAGTTTTGCACTATACACATATATGATATCAGTGCAGCAAAGTAAGAAAAGCAACTCATCCAAAAGCGGCCCAGAGGGCTTAATATCTGAGGACTGACTTTCCACCTCACATTTATTAACTACATTTTCAGTAGAGTCCTCCGCAGGCTGGCTAATGCCATTTTCACAGGCAGGCAATTGTTGCTTCTGTCTCTGAGATGATACTCCGGGATTTTCGAAACTGCTGTCTGGAAATACAAGAAAAATTAGACGTGTTACGTCCATCTCGATTTATAAGTAACTAAATGTTAGCTCAACCTTGGTTGCAAACATAACGGAATGTTATGTCCACCTAAATAGCACAAGCAACTAGTAATCACCAGATACAAGATTTACTTGCCTATAACATGCAAGGACACTGCAGGTGCATCTTTACTCAAGCATTGCCGAGAGCTGATCAAGGTTTGTTCACCAATATCAATTGTACAGATTGTCCCATCAACGGTTAATATGACTAGTAAATTCTTACATTTATCCTTGGAAGAAAAAATATTTGAAATATTAGCATGATCATCCAAAACGATGTCATGAAACGAGATTGGACTGGATAGAGTTTCAGTTACAAATAAGCTTGAGAATGCATGCATATCAAAAACCACGACCTGAAATGGAAAATTCAAATGATAAACTATCCAAATGAAGGTAAAAGAGAAAAAACGAATCAAAACACAGAAAATTTAACTGACATGACCACTACTGTATCCAGCAGCAAGCTTGGCTCCACCATTAGTGAATTTTAATGCTTGCACTCTGGTC
>JAUOBV010000003.1:10127705-10138017 GCA_032360425.1 Rubia occidens
GAGGAAATCTCAGACTCATGTGATAAGATTGAGGACGAAAAGGAGTCTTTGGTTCCTGTTGTTAAGAAAGAGGATGTGAAGAATGTGGCAGGATTGGGCACAGAGAATGAGAATGGGGTTGGTTTCTGGCACAGGGTTCTTCAAGGAGAATTCATGGATTTTCTTGGAATGGACAACAGTGAGATGTCAATTGGACATTGTGGTTTTGAGCAGTTGGAGTTCTCCGGTGGTGAATGCAAGGCCTCGTCGGGGATCTATGATTGGCTTGACAGCGTTAGGAGTACATTGCTGGAAGACTCGAACTTGGAACCGCCTGTGGCCGATGTTGATTCCAGTAGGGAGAAGCCAAGGTGCAAGATGGAAGATTGAAGAGTTTGATGCTGACAAAGAAGATTAAGGATCCGAATTCCACTGATACAGAACTAGATTGGTAGGTAGAATGTTTCAGGATGCTAAACTTCCATGTTTTTGCCTTTTTAGGAAGTAATGTAGTACCTATTACTCACAGTGACGATGATACTAGGAACAAATTGATTAGTTTTGTAAGGAATTTTTGGCAGAGCTTATGTTTACTGGATGATCTTGTCATGTAGTACTCATGTAGTAGAAACTTGTTTGCGTATCCATGTTTTGATCATTGGAATGCTGATATTCATATGAAATGGTTTTGAATGATGCATCATCATTTCTGTTTGTATGATTCTCCTTCTAGCTTAGAAGTTTAAAGATGTTTTGTGCAATACAAATCGAACCCATCAGTGTAGCAGCTGGGGAGATTTACATGGTGGAAGAACTGAAGCTACTTGCAGACTATGAAACTAAATTAGGTTAAGAATGTGAAGAAGATATCTCTATACAGAACTTCGGACCTTCATTCATTGAGAGATGTTGCGATCTCTAGAACTGATTCCAGGCTGGAGGACAAAATCCATCTTCGGCCTTGATGGTTAGTGGAGTTTTGAAATGATCGGGATTCTGGATGTTGGTAAGAACGCCCAATGGATTTCACCTTGTCATCTGAACACAAATTTCAGCCAAAAAAACACGAGCCAGTGATCTAGCTGATGTCGATTGGCCATTTGGCTCAGTTCTGTGGTAATTTACAGCCCCTTAGAAGCCTGATGTAGTTTCAGTATATGTGTCCGAATTTGGTTCAAGAACTTCCATCTACATCACCCAAAAGAAATTTCCATGGACCGGTACCTGAACCCAACCTAAGATTCAAGAATGGTTAGATCAAACGTGCACAAACAAATCATGAGAATCAACTTCAAATATGATTCTGGGAGTCAAATGGATGGCATTACCTCAAAACCCCGGCAGCAACTCTCATAGTCATAAAGAAACACAACCCCGACCATACTCCTGCGAGGCCCCAATAATATGTAGCAACGACCAAAAAGACCACTGATAAAACTCCAACCACAACCTGACATGCAATGGAAATAAATAAAACAAGGGAGAACGGAAGCTTAACAATCTCAAAACAGAAAGACCAGAGAGGTAATGTACCGTAGAGTATGCAGCGTATCCAAAATCTGAAACCCCGTAGTAGAGTCCATCAAGAACAAATGCCAGAGCATTTATGGGCTGGGATCCAGCAACAAACTACAGAAAAAAGTTCATTTCAAGTTCATTAAGTAATTTGATCATTCCAAATCAAGTTAACAAAGGAATCATTTTCCATCAATTTAATTCCATGCAAATACGTCCTTTATTCCATATGTGGTATCCATGAGAGCTTACCCAAGTACCAGATCTAGCAATTTCCAGAACTTCTGTATCCGAGGTAAATAACGTCGACAGCACTCCAAAACCAAGAAATAATACTAAACCTAGGGTCACTCCAGTTACTGCACCAATCTAATAAAATATAGAATAAGTGGTACTTCCAGAATATCCGATTTTCTATGTCAAGCCGAAAATGACTTTCGCAAACCAACCTGCAAAACCTTGTAGACAACTTGCCGTGCTTCATCATAATTTCCCTGGGAATAACCACTTGCAAGTAGTGTCTGCAGAGATGCATGCAGATATCAACTTAAGGAAAGCTGTGAAAACTAAGATATTCTAAGAGAACTTTTACAGAGAATGAGCTAAAATAAGAAGTAGAGACCATAAATGCTTTGTGATTTTGTTTAGGCCCCGCGATTTTATGCAAGCCTCCTGCCCAGGCAAACCTAACAATGTATCCAAACAATTACCTACTCATGTGCAGTTTTCAATCATTTCATGAATAATGATCTTCTACCTAGACTAATTCTTCAGCTGGAGTCTACTTTTTTAAGTTCAAGTTTTAACGATTGTTGGTTAATTAAACAAATAATACGCGAAGAGATGCCTTGCCAATAATGTTACTTCGAGTAGATACCTGTCCTGCTATGGCTAAAGCATCAGTAAGCAAAGAAACGGCCAACCAAACTTCAAAACAGATCTGAAACCCAGCCATGTTAATGGCTCCCTCTCTTGCTGCCATGGATGTAGCAAGAGTAGTAACTGCCAGAACTCCTAAGGTCCTAGCAATCAACAGCCCCCCTGTAAACGGAAAATGGACCAGCACTGTGTAAAAAAGATAATTTTAATGCACCAATTCTTAAACATAATTCAACCAAGGAGAATGACCTTGTGAAAGGACACAATTTGGCTTTTCAATATGGTTAGGTTACATATTTGTCACCTATCTAGCAACGTCCTACCATAGAAATCTAATGCTGCATTCAGCATTACAAATGCCATGGAAGCAAAAAAAGATGGTTACCGATATTAGTATATTTTACAAATAGATTTCATCTGAGGTCTTATCACATTACCTGATTTTAAATAGCGGCCAACCCTCACTCCATCAATTTTGGGAGTAACAAGTTGTACTTTGTCATTTAACTTCAGTAGCAGGATCAAAGCAGTCAAATACCTGAATCAGTAAATTGATGAAAACTAATTAATCAGGACTCGGAGAGAAATGGAAAATATCACCTGGGCTCATTTTGTATTGTGGGGATCATGAGTGATTTTGATTGCTGAATATATCCATATCTTAGTATGATTTTTTTTCATTCTATGTTTTATTGCCAAAAGCCTTTGTCAAATATGTTGGTTGGTAAAGTACAGAGGTATGAGCATTGGTATGTTTTCCTAGAAAAACTAAAAATAACTTAATTGCTATCAACTAATGCTATAGGTTTTACCACATCTTTGACGTACTCAGATGTCACAGTAGCAACTGCAGCCCCGCCAATGCCAAGATGAAAGAAGAATATCAAGACTAAATCTAAGATTGCATTTAGTATGTTTCCAGCTCCTGACAATGTAAAGCAGAACTAGTTCAGCAAAGAAACTATGCATACATAAATAAATCAACATTGCTATTAAAGAACTAAATCAACTTGCTTTCGAGTTTTATGTATTTGAGCAGAGCTATACAGACAACTTGATTTCTGATGATTACCTACAGCAAAGAAAGGAGTTTTTGTGTCCTTGAAACCACGGAAAGTTCCTTGAGCAGCAAGTGCTATCACAATGGGAGTAGCTCCGAATGCCCGCAAAGTCAGAAATTGTTCCGCTGGCACGCGCATCGGAGAATCCTGCATTATATGGAGCTTATGAGTCAGAGATGGAAATGTCTACATGTAATCAGCTTTCAGTTTTGCTATGAAAGCTTAAGCAAAGAGAGGGGAAAAAACAAAAAGGGATTTGATGTAGCAGAATGTAGAGAATCTAAGTGCATTTTTATTCTATCGTTCCATTCAGCCACAACAGCGAGTAGCACATACAGCAGCTATACCGATCGAATTCATCAGGACACCAGAACCAAGCGAGAGTGCGACAGTTTCTGCAATTCCAAGAGCCGTTGCAAGAGCTAATGACGTCGATATGGAAGGAAGGAGGATCTTGCCTTCGCGATCAGAAACACCACCTAATTCAAAGAGGTTTAGAAAAGAGCTTTTAGAATGCAATCGGAAAAAGAGAAGAAAAAAAGGCTCAACTGCAAGAAGGACAGGTAATGGAAAGAGAAGTAGCAGCTTGTACAGAGAATGTATATACCCGAAACTGTGATCTCATCAGAAACATCCACAACTTCTGCTTGCTCTTGGGCAACAAACGACGTGGTGATGTTTAGCAAAGGTACATTGAACAGCTTGGACACTAGGTTGAAAACCGAAACGGAAACGCCTACAGCTGCCAATTCAACAGATCCTACAAGGTATACCATCACGAAATAAACAATTAATGACGAGAATATCTACAATGCCATCACTATAAAGATCCACAGGATATCAACTAAAACAGGCAGGCATCAATTCAGACATAAAAAAAGAGTTGAATCCCATCACATAATAACCTAAGCTAAGAATCAAAAGAAATTACCCAAATGGCCAACAAAAGCAGTGTCTACCAAGGAAGTAAGTGGGTCAGCTAAGAGAGCAAGTGCGGCGGGCAATGCAATGGATAGGATATCCAATCCCAGCGTATCCAATTTAGACACGTTTCTGAAATCAACCAAACAAAAAGTTCAAGTACTTATTTTCTTCTTCCCATAGTTTCGCATAATAATTTTCCTCAATGTCCAAGAAACGTGTTAACTTATAACTAAAACTAATGAAATCATCTTCATGCTCAACGCAACGTATATAAATTTCGAAGCGAACTGAGTGTGCTAACCCAGAATCAGAAGGATTGGCATCCAATTGCTGGAGCACCGGATGATCTGAACTGGAGGAGCAGGATTCTTGTTGCTGGTCAGACTTCTTCTGGGACAACGTGGTACAGCTCGAACGCTCATTGGACGAGGATTCGGAGAGGTTCTTGATTGTGGGACCTCGAAACGAGAAGTAAAGGAAACGGCCCGGTTTAGGCTTTAGGAAGTGGCGGCGGGGAGTTTGAATTGGGCTGAAGTTATGGCGAGGAGTGTGGGAGAGAGCAATGGCGAACTCCATGGCCGGATTGCTTGAATTTTTTCTGTTGTAGTTTTGGTATGCAGAAGAAGAAGAACGTATGAATGGCTTCTATTGAATCCACGCTTTGGTGAATCAAAAATATCTGGAAATGGAAATGGTTTATTATGTACTACCGTGTGTTACTATGCTCGTACACTTGTACATCCTCCAACCTTTTTTTAAAAAAAGAGAGGAAAGTGCATATATAACCTACATAATTGATGAAAGTGTAGATATAACCTTCATATTTTTGAAAGTGCAAATATAACCCTACATAATGAGATAAAGTGCAGATATAACCTTTTCAGCCAATCTGACGCCGAAATTTGGAGGAATGACCAATTTACCCCTGCCGGTTTTCATTTAAAAATAACTGAAAACTCCCATTTTGGAATTGTCATTATTGCCCCCACATACAAAATTAGGTCTCTTCTTCTTCCCTGGACCGACGAGCAGTACAGTCGTGCCCGCCCACCGCCCGCGAGCCCGCCGCGGCGTGCGCCCCCCCGGCAGGCAACTAGAAGCTCGATCCCTAAACCCTACTCACCACGTCCCGCCCGATCTAGAAGCGGAGCTCGAAGCGGAACCAGAAGCCTACAAATCGCCCGAACCAGAAGCGGAGCTCGGAGCTCGAAGCTCGAAACGGCGACCAGATTCTGAGCTCGAAGTTCGAAGCGGCAACAAGCAGCGGAGCTCGAAGCTCGAAGCGGCAACAAGAAGCGGAGCTCGAAGCGGCAACAAGAAGCGGAGCGGCGGAGCTCGAAGCTCGAAGCAGCGGAGACGAACTCAACGCCATCGCGTCGTTCGACCCCATCGCTCCGATTCAACTGACCCATTTCGTTTCTTTCTGGTTGGTTCTTCGAGCTTTGATTTCTGGGAGACGAACTCAACGCCGCCGCGTCGTTCGACCCCACCGCTCCGATTCGACCGACCAATTTCGTTTCTTTCTGGTTGGTTTTTCGAGCTTTGATTTCTGGGTTTGCTGTTGATTTCGCCGGCGAGCTTCGATTCGCCGGTGGTGAGGGATAGGTTTGTTGCTCGATTCGTCGGAGCAAAGGGCTTGCTCGATTCGTCGGTGGGAGGCGGCGGTGTTTCACCGGTGGGAGGGTGGAGGCTGGCGCCGGCGGCAGTGACTGGTGGCGCCCGGTGGCAGATCTCAGTTAACAAACCCTAAACCCTAATGTCGTCCCTAAACTAATATAACAAGGGCAAAACAGACAATTATATTTTAGTTAATAAGCTAGGGGTAATATGGTCTTTACATGTAGGTCAACTGACTGAAAATGTGAGTCAATGCCGGAAATGGCCTTACAGGGTTATATTTGCACTTTCATTCAATAGTCAGGGTTATATTTGCACTAAAAATTAACTCAGGGTTATATCTGCACTTTCTCCTATTATATAGGGTTATATTTGTATAATACCCATTCAAATTTAGTGATTGGGCCAGCCCAACTTTAACTCATTTAAAGTAAATTTTAAATCCCCCATAAAAGGCCGCAAATTAAAATTATACTTTACTTATTTTTTAGCTTAAATCTTAGAAAGGATACTAAAATGGGTCAGTCTAGTTAGTGTGAAAGTCCAGCAGGGAAAAAACAAAAACTAATACATATAGGGACAAAAAAAATTAAAAAATTGGGTCCCCTTAATTTTTGGGCCCAATGCAGGCGCACTGTTCGCACTGCCTTTGGGCCGACTTTGTTCGCTGTGTGTTAGAGCATCTACAATTGGTGAGTCAATTTTGGGTCTCTTTTGCCAAATGACATGTTTTAATTGGAACTTTAATATGATTTAAACAAATCAAACTAATTGAGGGTCTTATTTAAATTTCATCTCCAATGGTAACATCACAATTTCAACTTCAGTATGACGTGTCAATCATTAATTGAACAAGGTTTTAGTTTGGTCCATGCATTGCATATTTATGAATTCCTATTATTTTTTCCTGGGAGGATAAGTGAAGGACTCAATATGAACTTCTTTAGAACACCTCCAACGCAAAATTTCAAATGGAAAATGTTATTTGCCACATAGGATTGATGGGTTTTTAAATGAAAAATGATTTCCAATCCAAGAGTCAATTAAAGAATCAGTATGACATGGATGACGGGTGCAATGAAAGACTCAATTAGAGCCTTCGTTTACAGACCCCCACATTGAGGCCATCAGTTTGTCTTATCAAATTTAGGTATTTTAATTTTACTTTTAATCATTTTACTATTCCAAATTTAGATGTAATATTTAGATTTGAATTTTAATATGCTATTTAGAATCACAGTATAAATAAATTGTATTTATTAATTTTATTGTATTGATTTAAAATATTAAAACATCTTTAATATTAGAGATGGTCTCCTGGAGGCGGTCTAAACTTTAGGCAGAGGCGTTTATGCAATTATAACTATATTCTAGCTCCAGGGACCTATCTCTAATAATTTTACAGGGACCTATCTCTAATAATTTTATATGGACCTATCACTATAATCTCTTCATGGGTTTTTTTATCCAATTTTTTCCCATCATTTTTCATCCACATGCAGTCTGCAAAAAAATAAAAATTATTTTTAAAATGCAAATATTTAATATGATCAGCAAACTGAAAATTATAAACATCAGCAAAAAAACAGAATATCAACGAAAAATCATAAAACATCAACTAAAAAATTAGAGAAAAATGCAAAATAAAACAACAAAAATATATTTAAAAATCAAATAAAAGCAATAAAAATTTGAAAAAACATCGATTACAACTAACAAAACATCAATTTAAAAGCATAAAAAACGTCAACAAGAGTTCAATTATCATTTTTATTTTAAAAAACTACAAAAATCAACTAATATCAACCAAAAACTAAAAACATCAATTCCTACCACCTAAACTTCACCCAAAATTTTTAAAAACGTCAACATAGGAAAAAACACTACAAAAAATCAACCTATATCACCCAAAACTACAAACATCAACTCGTATCACCTAAAACTCACATAGAAAATGAAAAAAAAAATCAACATGAGAGAAAAAAAAGTAAAAAAATATCAATTCGTATAACCTAAAAAATCTACTAAACATCGACTTATATCAACTAAAACTCACTCGGATAATAAAAAACATCAACATGAGAAAGAAACTAAAAACATCAACAAAAAAATACGGTACCCCAAAAGTATAAATTATTCACTCAAAAAATCACAAAACGTCAATATGTATAAAAAACCCTACAAATATCAACCTATATCATCAAAAAAAGCTACAAAAATCAACTTCTAACACCTCAAACTCATTCGGAAAATGAAAAATATCAACATGAGAGAAACAAAACTAAAAACATCAACAAAAACACCACGATACCTCAAAAGTATAAATTATTCACCAAAAATATCAATAATTTATTTTATTTTTAAAACTACAAATATCAACTTATATCACCCAAAAACGACAAACGTCAACTCCTAACATCTGAACCTCATCTGGAAAATGAAAAACAACAGTTTAAGAAAAATGAAACTATAAATGTCAACTCTTATTACCAAAATTTCAGCCGGAAAATTAAAAACACCAATATGAGATTTTTTTGTAAAACACTGCAAAAAACAACTCATAACAATATAAACTCACCTGAATAATGAAAAACATCAGCATCAAAGAAAAAAGTTACAAACATCAACAAAAAGTTACAGTACCTCAAAAATAAAAACTTTTCAAAAAATAGACCTAGTGGGATTTGAACCTGGGTCTCCAACCTCAAAGACTACAACAATAACCATACAGCAAAGACTCTTATATTGAACTTACACTAAGTCAAATAATATTAAATCTCAGCATTACATTAAGAACATAAAATTTTCAAAATAAAGGTCACACACAGATTCGAACTCGATATCTCAACCTCAAAAGCAAGAGTCCTAACCACTAAACCAAACAATCTTTGCTAATGCAAACCTCAGTCAAATAAATATTGTACCTCAGCAAATATTTGAAAAAGTAAAACACAATATTAAACCTCACCTTTCAGAAGCCTAAACTCAGCTCCGACGCCGCCCTTGTCGTTTTCTGCTACTGCAGCCCGTCGATGTCAGCCCGACGGCTGCGTGAGCTGCACGCATCGTCCCCAACGGCCACGCGTGAACTGCACGCGTTGTCCCCAACGACTGCGCGTGAACTGCAAACGTCGTTCCCAACTATCACCGCCTCCGCTGTCGCTGTCGCCTCCACCATAGTTGTCGATCGCATCGCCTCCGCCATCGATCGCAATCGCCTCTGTCGTCGATTGCATCCGTCATTGATTGCAGTCGTCTTCACCGTCGATCGCATCGCGTCCGCCGTCTATTGCATAGCCTCCGTCGTCGATCGAGTTCATCGATTGCAACGCTTCCTCAGATGCGGTGGAGAAGCGCCTGTCAACTGAGGTAGCGTCGGAATCATCCAATCCACCGGTCAAGTTTAGTCGCGACGCCGCTAGAAGATTCCAGTGAGATCCGGCTGTTCAGGCGACATTTCTGATGGAAGCGACGGGAATCGAGTGGAGCGGCGAAAATCCAGCCAAATTCTGGCGTATTTCTAGCGATAACTGTAGGGCATGGGCGGTTTCTGGCAGCTCCGATCGGAGGGAGGAGGAATGAAAAATGAAAATTTGTGATATATATTAGTTTGATAATTACACAGTAGATCCCTATAATTTTCATCATATTTTAAAGAAAAACCTATCCCAAATGACACTTCTTATAATTGCATAATAATCCCTGGTCTAAAGTTTAGTCCGCCTAAAACAAGACTTTGTTTAATAGTAAATATGTTAAATATAATCAGTTATTTAATTATATTAAATATTAATATATTAATTAAGTTAATAATAAATCATGATATAAAAAATAGCATGTGAAATAAATATTTATTTAAAAATTTAATACATAATATAAATTTTATGATGCAATTATAGAATTCGAACACTAACGTTATCGAGTTTGAAGTGAAATTAAATATTTTTTTATAAAATTGCAAACATTTCACATAATTGCAAATATTTTTTTATAAAATTGTAAACATTTTTTTATCGAGTTTGGAACTCCATAGGAGGCAATAATGAAACACAGAGTGCCGATGAAGAAATATGATTAGCTCTCGATGAAATTGTTTTCAATTATGCTTCAGCGTTACAGTGAACTACCATGTGTAATTTAGCAAATATTAATGTTCATTTGACCTATATATTTAATGCTATTTATATGTGTTGAACTAATTTAAACTACATATTGAGTAATAGCCCTAGAGTTAAGTCACTTTGAGAAAATTTACAATTAATGAACCAAAGTGAAATTCGGTACTGATTAATAATTTAAATAGAATTTATCTGAAAGTGATAATTATCTGTTTTTTG
>JAUOBV010000003.1:10315180-10326063 GCA_032360425.1 Rubia occidens
CACATATTTTTAAAATATATAAATTTTATAATTTATTGTTATACATAATTAAAGATATTAAAATTATAAAATCATTAATGAATAGTGTAAAAAGAGGAAGTAAAACACAATTAGAGGGACGGAGGGACTAGGGAGTACAAAATATGAAACAGTTGACCAACAGTGATTCAAATGTATATAAAAATATATTTTTTCTTATACAAATACTAGTTCATACTCAATTTTTAACTTTAACATCATATTTTATAATTTATAAATTGTACCTTTTATATGCTATTTTCATATTTAAATTTCAACACAATTTATTATACTTTAATACAATATATATAAATTTAGAAAACTCTAATTATTTTTTATAAGTATATAGTATACTATAACGAAGTTTTGGGAAAGATAATTTTTCCATATGCTTATGGAAAGACAAGGTTGAATTCTAATTATAGAAAGATAAAAAGGTTTAGGTGCAATATTAAAAACTTATCATGCAACATTCAGTATTTATAAGTTTATTATCCCATTAATGCAACCCGAAAGTCTTATACTATTTTTTAATTTGCAGTTTAAATCTTGATATTTTCATACCTTATGAAAAGGCCGAAATACGACCCGAATTTGAGGAGATGAACTTGTTAATTAATTTAAAAAATTGAAGTAACAATGGGAATGGGAGGTAGGGTTTTATGTTTTGCTATTGTTATAATTATTTATTGAGTGGGTATAAGTTTGTAGACATTTTACTTATTTTTTACCTTATACACGACATTGTTAAATTACATACTAAATTTGAAGAATTTGAAGAATTTTTTTTGTCATGTATTTTTATATTTTCACATTCAAATACATATTATTACTTGTTTTAAATCTTAAAAGGCAAAGTCTTGGGAAAGACCATCTTTCCATAGGCTTATGGAAAGACAGCGTTTAATTAGAATAATAAAAGATAAAAGGTTTTACTCGAAATATTAAAAATGTATTATGCAACGTATATTAGTTATAAAGTTTATAACCCGATTGTTGCAATTTAGAAAGACAAAAGTTGAATGAGTGGATGAAATTGAATGAATCTTGCCATAAAAGGAAAGTGGCCAAATTCACAAAAACAACAAAAAATGAAAAGTGTGCTACATTCAATGAAACTGAGTGAGTACAATACTTAAATTTTATTGAAAATTATAATATTTAAGATAAAAACTACTATGAACTGTCCTTACGTTTATGGAAAATTTATCTTTTCTAAGACTCTATCTTATTTATTTATTTACTGAATAATAAAATGGGAGGAGCGCATCGCACCAATAGTATTGATTGCTGGCTAATCATTCTTATTTATATCGCCATTAACTCTATTAAACGCCGCAATCCCCATACTTCAGTTCTTGATTTCTTCGGATTTTTTCATGTTTTTCCCTGCTTCCGAGGTTAAAAACTCCTCACCTGAACAGGTACGAGGTTGTTTTTTCACTTGAACAAAGTTACCGTGTTACTCGCTTTGCTTTCTTGCCAAGTGAATCTCCACTCTTTAACGGTTTTTGTCTGTGTTTGTGTAATTTCAATTTTTATGATTGAAAGGGACATATTTCTTTGTAGTTTTCATATCTGATTTGTAAGGAAACAGAGGAAGAAGAAGGCCTTTGTCCATACTCCACTGGACAAAACCATATCGGCCCCATAGTTTAACTTCTTGTTTTTTGCAATGAAGGATTTTTCAGGGGATTCTATGTTTTGATTCTTGGATTAACAACTTTTCCTTGTCTTGGTATAAACTATACTCCATGCTTTTTGTTGTTTCAGTTTCAGCTAGTTTTAAGTTGAGCAGTAGAACTCCGTAACTGTTGGATTAAATTTGTTTGTCGCGTTGTATTTCCAGTTTGTTCCTTGATTCATAGATTCAATCTTGTTTGCTTTATCTATCGACCATTTGTTCTGTTCTTCGAAAATGTAAATCTTTTTTCTCTTTTGTTATAGGTGCTTTTCTGCTTTCTTGTTATCTTCTGATATGTTGGTTCCTGGTGAATGTGTTGTGGAGGAGATGATTGGATCGCGCCATAACATCTCTGAAGACGGATGAGCGTTTTTTAAGGTTCTTGGGATCATTCTGTGTGTTTCTTCTTGGGAGTTAGGAGGAAAAAAGGTTGATTTGTGATGGACAAGAAAGGGAGTGTGTTGATGCAGAGGTATGAGTTGGGGAAGCTGTTAGGACAGGGAACCTTTGCGAAGGTGCATCACGCTAGGGACGTGAAGAACGGGATGAGTGTGGCCATCAAGATGATTGACAAGGAGAAGATTGTGAAAGTTGGGATGGCGGATCAGATCAAACGGGAGATTTCTGTGATGA
The DNA here is from genome assembly GCA_032360425.1 of Rubia occidens. Lineage (NCBI taxonomy): Eukaryota > Viridiplantae > Streptophyta > Magnoliopsida > Gentianales > Rubiaceae > Rubia > Rubia occidens. The sequence goes on from JAUOBV010000003.1 coordinate 10,317,516, forward strand.
GATTGGTTCAGCACCCAAATGTCGTGCATCTGTACGAGGTTATGGCGACCAAAACCAAGATATACTTCGTGATGGAGTATGTTAAGGGAGGCGAGCTGTTCAAGAAGGTGACCCGAGGGAAGCTGAAGGAGGAGCCGGCTAGGAAGTACTTTCAGCAGCTGATCAATGCTGTGGATTTCTGCCACCGTCGAGGAGCTTATCATCGTGATCTGAAGCCGGAGAATCTGCTTCTGGATGAGAATGGAGTTTTGAAAGTTTCGGATTTTGGATTGAGCGCGCTTGCTGAATCAAAGAGGCAGGATGGTTTGCTCCACACGACTTGTGGAACGCCAGCTTATGTTGCTCCGGAAGTGATCAGTAGGAAAGGCTATGATGGCGCGAAAGCTGATATCTGGTCGTGTGGCGTGATCTTGTATGTTCTGTTAGCCGGTCATCTTCCTTTCCAGGACGCGAATCTCATGGAGATGTATAAGAAGATAGCTAAGGCGCAGTTCAAACATCCTAACTGGTTTAATCCCGAGGCTCGGAGGCTGATCTCCAAGATGTTGGATCCTAATCCAAATACCAGGATATCCATTCCTAAGATCATGGAAACTCCTTGGTTTCGCCGGGGGCTTAAATCTAACGTTGTGAGAGGTGGTTCAGACACAAATGATGTGGACAAGGTGTTCCATGGTGGAACTGAGCAAGAATCAGGACATCATCCTATGATGAGCCTGAATGCTTTCGACATCATATCCTTCTCAGCTGGTTTCGATCTGTCTGGTCTGTTCGTGGAAAGAGAACGGGAGAAAGAGGTGAAATTCACATCCAGGAAAGCCGCGAAAGCCATCATCGCGAAGCTGGAAGAACTGGGAGGTCGGCTGCGACTTAAGGTGACCAAGAAAGAGGGAGGGCTGTTGAAACTGCAAGGATCAAAAGGCGGGGGAAAAGAACCAATATCCATTGATGTAGAGATTTTTGAGATCACTCCGAGCTTTCATCTAGTGGAGGTTAAGAAGTCGAGTGGAGATACGCTCGAGTATGAGCAGATGGTGAAACGGGACATTAGGCCAGGTTTGAAAGACATCGTCTGGGCGTGGCAAGGCAGTCCGCCTGAGCTACAACCTAGTACCCAGCACGAGGACAACCTGCCGGCAAATCCTCTAGATCTGGCATCAGAGGTTGGTCCGGCCGAGTTTCCATGACCTGTAGTAGAAGAACTGACATCACTCTACTATGCTTCATAATGTACATTAATGCGCTACATATGCCTTTTTGTTAATGCAACTTATCCTAGTAGATTTTGTTAAAGAAGACAATGGCATTTCTTCTGTCTTAGAAGTTAGAACTCGACCATAATTCCTTAACATCAGATCTTATGAACTAAACAAAATAAGACCAACAGAACACCTATGTCCCTCGAATCGTGTACTCAAGCATCTGGCAAAATCGGCCCGAATCACCAGAGTTCACGATAAAGGCAGTTAATACCATATTGATATGCATGCAAGGAAAGGCAAGGCAAGGCGAGGCGAGGCATAATTCTATATTGCTGAAGTAAGTAAATCTCCCTAGTAAAGAAAAACAAGGAAGATACAATGCGTCCAGTATTCTAAACTCTCCCACAAAAAAGAGGCTGCTCATGCTCTCTTCTCTACAGGAGTTGTATGTCTTAAGCCCCTTAACTCTCACATGTTCGTTTTCTTAATCATATGACCAAAGAGACTGTACATCTGGACTGGAGTAGAGGCCGCCAACATGGGGATTCATCACCGATGCATTACCTACACTCACTCCTGAACCTTGCATGTTCCTATCATTCCTGCAGAGGAGCGATGAAAGCCCTGTTAAATAAACCGCCAATGAAGAACATAAAACAGGAAAGAAGAAACAAACTGAAGGTGGATCTTAGCAACAAAAATAGAAAGCCGTGAATCTGTCTATTTTGAGATGCCAAAATGAAGCACCCTAAGAATTGGAAATCTCTGTGATACTCTGCCTAGGAGTATAATATGATTTAGAAGCCAAATAATCGCCCTAGAGTAAATTGGATCTAATGGCAATGATATAAAAATTCCCCTTCTCTGTAGTAGATATAAGCATGGCATATCTTACTTTACAACTAACTTATTTTGAGCAACTGAGCTGACATACAACTGAGACAACAGATTCAGATTCAGATTCAGTACAAAGAGTGCAGCCTTAATTTCAGTAACTATCAATTGCAGATAAATCTATTGCAAATTCAATTTCTTCTCCCTTCCAAGGAGGGGAAACCACAAAGAGCACAGAATATACGAATTCATCTTATAAACGGACCAACTGTTTTCTAATGTGTATAAGAAAATAATGTCTTCAGAAAACATTTATAACCCCAGACAGCAAAACAGTACGAAATCACATTACTTAAGCTTTGTGGCTCAGTTTTTCTTTTTCCTTTTTGTTTTCACAGGGAAGGTCTGGTAAGTTGGTAACAATACCTTACATTACCAAGGGTAGAGTTTTTGACAATAGGATGTAGGCTTGACAAAAGTGTTTGAACAAGCAGTACCAGAAGCAAACTTACACAGCAGACTACAAGAGTGAATGCACATAAAAGTTATTTTAATGGGCATGAGTTAATTAAAAAATTGAATGTAGTATTGACGGTTCTCTACAGACATTCAGCAAGTGAAATTATGTTCAAATTTACATTGGAAACTTCGATAGTTTAACAAAGTTAATCTGTGTAATTTAACAAGTACTTTCTTGTGTGGCCTTTTTTAGTATAGATCAAATTTTCAACATTTACGTTTTGAGAAGGACCTTTTTTTTTTACTGCCTGTCTTCCACGATTCACAGTTCACCATACATATCAAATTTAGTTTTTTTCAGAAATTTTGATCTTGCTCAAGAGGACATCAACAGAGGTTTAGCCTATCTCAGCTGAATTATAAGATGCTAGCACTGGGGAGGGGTCTGATTATTATCAAAGTGCTTTGTTTAATTTGATTAATCACACCTCCACACCTCAGAAAGAAATCTTAGGAGTTCAAGTTACAACATCAGCAATGCGTCACTTACTTTTAGGACAAAGGAATCAAGAGGTTTTAGCAATGTGTCACTAACAATATTGATGCAGAGGAAGAGAGACCAAAACAACTGTTTTAAAGTTTAGATGCATAATAGAGAGTAAAAGTGCAAAAATATCATAGATTAAAGACTATTCTGTAATCCAAGACCAAAGCAGATAATACCCTATACAAAAACTTACTTTATCCAGGTATTAGCTGTCATCACCTCAGACATATGGTTAGGGACAGAGCCGCCCGAGCTTCCATATATCCTATTATTCTGAGCTGCTTCCTCACTGGCCCTTGGAGAAAAATGATCATCAATGACAGAATTTGGCCTGTAATACGTTTTGGGCAACCATGAGCCATCATTACCAACAGTCATAGAACTATTCTGCGGTCCACCGACACAGCCAAAAGGAACCTTCTGCGCAGATTGAGTACCAGTGAGGACTTGATCGTCTTTCTTAAAAAGTGAAGCCATTGTCTTCTGAGGTGCATGATGCAACATGTCTTCATTCATGTGTCTGTTGAGTTCAGTAGGCAAATGCCAGCTGGACGGGCCACCAACCAAATTTAGACCCTCTTGAACAAGGGGAAGGCTGTTCCACATCTGCCAAGTTCCAGCATCATTTGCATTAGTCTGCCCATCCACTGAGAGATGCCGAAGGTCCTGGGGCTTTGAAGTACCTGAGAAAGAAAATGGACTGCCATGGTTTTCTTCTGATACTCTTAATTTTGACATTGGAGACTCGATTGGTGATGGTCCACTGACAGAAGTTGGTGTTTCCAACCCTGTATCTGACACAAACCCAAGATCCAACGGGAAGTTATCAAGAGACTCAGACACAGGCCCAAGCAGAGACACGGGATCTGGATCATAACAAGGGTCTTCATAAATCTCTGATTCCTCAGGTAAAAATTTAAGTGGTGCTTCCCTGACTTGAGTGAACATGGCTTCAGATGATGATGGAAAACTTGTACAATTTGTTGGCCCAAGAGAAAAGGAAGGTGACGTCAAATCAGGTTGCAGTGCAAAGCTAATTTGATTGTCAAATGCTTGGGTGGGCAGAGAGCTACAGAGAAAAGGATTGTTAACTTCTAGTTTGGAACCTCCATTTGGCCTACTAATTACATTAGAATTAGATGGGGGAGAAGCTGAAGAAGAACGAGTGAACAGCTGCTGCCATGACTTTTTGGGGGCTGGACCAGGTTGAGGCTCAGGGAGCATCTACAATGAACCAATCACAGCATAATCAATATATGCCTCAGTCCATCATCCTCATAGACAAGCACAGACAGAGGATTTGCTAGTTATAAGAGGGCATACTAACAGGCCTAGATAAATCCACATATCAAAGTTACAGCTTAGTCATCTATTAGTTTTTACAGCACTCAGTTGTCGCCTGTATACTTGCATGAAATCAAATTCCAAGCGAGATGAGGGCAATGCGCGGTATTCATTTAACCATACAAAAGCAATGCACGGTATTCATTTAACCATACATAGTTGCATATTTACCAATTTAGCATAATCATTCAAAAATGACAATTGCAAATTTGCAATAACAATCATAATAAATGGAACAACTAAAATGAAGGACAAGAGAAGAGACATAAGAAGAAGAAATAAGAACAACTTACAGGGCGAGCAATGTTCTTTTCGTCTCCATTTACAGTTGGCTTTGTAGACACACGATCGACTTGAGAAAACTCTCTTTTACTGGTATATGGATCTACAAATGCATTAGATTTTGGTTCTCTTGGAATGGTACTATTTGAAGTCTTTCCAAAAAAACTGCCCCCAGTAAATGCTCTAGAAGAGGACAAAAATGTACCCCTAACACGATCAAAGTATCTGTTACCAGCAATACCTCGGCTATGGTTGTGCGTTGTGTTAGCTTTAAATGCATGTCCTGCGTCACTACCGTGTGCCCTTGGACTATCAGATACAGTTCTCTGACTTTCTCGCCGATCACTGTCGCATTTTTTGTATCGCTCACTATCCTTACCAGCCCTCTTTTCCAGCTCTTCCACATCAGAATTGCTTTTACTAGACCCTCTATCTCTGTCCTTCCTTCTTTCTTGACGTTTCTTTTCTGCTTCTTTCTTACCATTTCTCCCTTTTAAAGGAGGGGGCCTCTTGCCATGTTCTTTCTCAGCTTCACTCACTGCATCCCGCAATTTCCTTTGCTCTTCCACCAACCTTGCCATTTCCTCCCTTTGTTTCCTCTCCTCCTCCTCCAACATTTCCCTCTCTAGCCTAGCTTGCCTCTTCTCCTCAGCTTTCCTTCGGGCCTTCTCTCCCTTGCTCTCATGATTGGTGCCCCCATTTTCATTCCCTTTATCCAATCCACCTCCTCCGTCAGGATCCATTGAAGCACCATCTCTAGATGAACTAATTCTAAAAATCTTCCTCCAAAGCCAAAGTAGACCCAAGAAAACAGTTGACAATAACTTGCAAGCGAAAAAAAAAACCCGAGAATAAGATTTCTCGGTCAAACAGTCATCCTCTCCCCCAAAAATCCCACCACCATTCCTCCAATGATTTGACTTCCCGACAAAAGACCCACCAGCCCAATTCCCATTCTCTAGCCAATCCTGCCCACACAACCAGCCATTGTCCGACCAAGCCTTCCCATTCAATATCTTGCCACCTTTCCCCACCAAATCCTTCAAAATACCAGAGTTGGAGAGGGCCAAACCAGGCGGAACAGGCAAATCCAAGACAGGCCGTTTCGACACATGGCCACAGTATGAACACATGAACTTCCCACCACCGGGATTCTGATCCCTATACGGAGTCAAGCAATTCCTGCACCTCCTAGTCGCAGTCTTCCTCAACTTCTGCAATTCAATAGCCTCAAATCTCTTCCTCTCCCTAAGCCGTGCGTTCCTCCTCAGCCGCCAAGCAGACAACCAAGGCATTAAAATTTCATACCAGAAAAGGGTAACCAATAGTACAAAGACACACGCAAGCCTTGGCGACGTGATCTCAAACCGGAAAGCCGGTGGCAAGAGCTGAGACAAGAGCCAGAGGCCAATAAGTGGAATCACTAACCATGGCAACATGGTAGCAACCCTTCTGGACCACTTCTGAATAACGCAGAGTATACACATTATCCTCTTAACCCGCCGCACCTATCCTCCCCGTGTTTCCCCTATATTGAACCACCACGCAATCCTAAAATTCCCAATCGGCCGCCTCAAAACATAAAAAACCCTAGCGTGAGAACACCCCCAAATGCAACACCAATTGCCGCCACAAGTCCAAACCCTAACCGCGCCAAGATTGATTCGTGCTGAAACTACCTAACATTTCACAAAGTAATCGAAGCCAAGAAGAAACGGAAAAACAATCAGACTAATCAAACGAAATTAGGGTTTTCGGAACGGTATCGTATTCATACTTTTCCCAGCTCCGAAACCTTGGAAACACGGAAAGAATCGAATACATAACAAACACGAAAAGAGAATTGCAGAAAGATGAATAGAAAGTACGTAAAGAAGTTGGTGCAAGTCGCCGGGGAAAACACTCACGAGATAAATCGGAGACGGAGATTCATGTCGGAGATGCCACACTTTGAGCAATTACCGGCAACGAAACTGTAGCTGATGATGAAGATGATGATTTTTTTTGTTTCATTTACTATTATTAATATTTCTTGCATTTATACGATGGGTGAGAAAATTACTATTAATGAAAAATTGTTGGCGGAAATGGCAAAAATGGAATTATGGAAGAGGAGCCGTTTAAAATTAATTTGTAAATCCCGATTTTGGATAAATTAATTAAATAATTTGTACTCTTGCTGAAGCTTTACGACTAATAATTCCATTTCCATGCTTTATTTCCACTTAATACCCTTTTTAGCCTACAGTTAAATACACTTTGTTTATATCATTAGATTTGTTTAGATTTATGTACCTACAGAATTAGATATCAAGAGAAACATTTTGTAAATATATAAATTCCGGTGATGATTTTAAAAAAGAGTCCGTCTCTTGAAAGACGGTCTTTCCATAAGTCATGGAAAGACCAACGTTTAAAGTGTAAATTAGAAGAAATCAAGATAAAATTTCCGGGTTGCATGAATCGGGTTATAAACTTTATAACTAGTACACGTTGCATAATAAAGTTTTAATATTGCAACTAAGACCTTTACCTTTTATTATTTTAATTAAACCCCGTCTTTCCATAAAGTTATGGAAATGCGATATTTCCCAAAACTTTGCATTTAAAGAATTCATTTCATATTCCACTTATGGTTTTGAGATCTAGATACACATAATTTGTATCTTACTGTATGTTCTTCAGACAAATACATTCTGAATAAATGTCACTTCAGGCCAGTTTTTTAATTAAACGGAAACATATTTATTTGTTTAATAAAAAATTGAACCGCGTACAAGAACGGTTAGTCATAAATAGAAGATAAGTTGTTTTATTATCAATTGTACCATTTAAATAAGTTGAATTAATCAATACTGGTGCAGGAACCTTGTAATGGGTGAGTATTTTATCGTTCTTCACACGGATTGGCTTGATTATATATTGTATTGAATTAATGTTCAACTATTTTTAGATTAAGAGTTTGATACGTTACACCTGATATATATATATATATACATACATACATACTCCCTCCATTTTTTTCTTGGTGCATTCAATTTTACATATGCATTTATATAAAATAAAATGGATAGGAGAAATCAAATTGAGTAAATAAAAATAGAATAAGTAGAGCAAATGCACCAATTTTTTCACAAGAGTGAAGTATGTTAACATGAAATTCCAAAAAAAAATATTAAAAAATAAATCGGGTTAAAAATCAGAATTTACAAAGTGTGACTTGGTTTACGAGGGTAAAAATCAAAGGGTGACTCGGTCAATATTATTGTGGGTACGTCATCGATTTGTCAAAGGTGGACATGTATGCCTTTTGCCGACTCGATTGCTGATGTCACCTTTTAATATCCAACAGATTTTAATTTGATTTTTTTTCCCAATTTTAAAAAAATTGCTTCAGAACGAATTTTGATAAAAAGCGGGTTGATTGCTCGGTTTCGTCCCACTTGGGTACAAAGACGTGGAAAGGGATGCTTTTAAATTGGCTAAAATCTAGCGCCCTTAGTTAACCAGCTAACTTGATGTTGTGCTGATTTTAGCGAGTATCAGCAAATTTTGTAGGTTAGAAAATAAGTATGTTGGGGTGATGGCTCAATCATACTTTAACAAGTGTTAAATAAAATGGGTCTCATCACATATTAATTTCTTTTATTTTTTTTTCTTAACTTATTTAACATTTGTCAAAGTATTATTGGGCCATCACCCCCAACATACTTATTTCCCAACATACAAAATTTTCTCAGTGAGTACTCCTTCAATCCTGGCAGTTTTGGCATAAGTGCTTTTTGGACACTATTCTCTATCACAGTTTGACCGCATATTTGAATAGATATATGAACAATAATATATACATATGTGATATTGTTCAATTCGTCGCAACACG